>JAVXUP010002110.1:0-159404 GCA_033070095.1 Escallonia herrerae | reverse complement strand
CGACAGGTAGATGTGTTCGCATGCGACCGAGCCCTGAGTCTGATATCGGCCACAGTCGCGAGGCAGTGCGGGATGCTGTCACTGGTGACCGGGAGTTCTGTTCCGAGCTCGGAGAGGGAGGCGGAGGAGGATGCCGGAGAGTTGGGGGACGCTGCCCCAGGGGAGGACCGCGGAGCAGGAGCTTATTGCAGAGGTGCCGAGGGTGCCGGGGGCCGGCAAGGGCCCTTTGTCGGCATTGCGAGTGGGGATGATGGAGACAGCGCGTCAGGCTAGTGCTGGTACATCAGCCCCACACATATCAGGGGCGAAGAGGCCGCGCGACGTACTAGAGGAGCTAGACTCTGAGGTTTGCTTCTGTCCTTTCTTTTTGTCGTATAAATATGGTTTGCATATTGCTCATAATTTGTGAACTGACAGCGGTTTTGCCAGGGGGACGAGGAAGAGGCGGTCGCGGAGGGTAGCGAGGCTGAGACTGAGATCGAAGGCGAGGAGGCTATGGCAGCCGAGGCCGGCAGATTAGTTGACAGTGATGAGACTGAGGCCGTTGAGATATTGGCGGCCGGTGTGACGAGGAGGGTGAGTCCATTGCCTGCTACTGAGGAAACGGTGGGGGCACTATACGGCGGAGAGGGGAGCGATACAGTGATGTTTGATATTGACGAGGACTGGTGGACAGGCATGGAGACGCAGGTTGTGGGAGGTGATGGTGGTGATATGGCGGAGCCTGAGTCTGTTGTTGCTGCCTCGATTCGTGAGCATGAGACACCGGTTCAGGCTGTGGTGGCGCGACGGCACGACACATTGCCGGAGTCCGTGGTTGAGGTTGGCGCTACTCTACTGGCGATGCACTCAGCCACGATTGGTGCGCAGAGGGCGGGTGGAATGTCAGAGATTTCTGCAGCGGGCGGCAGTGGCGCGACAGCCGGAGAGATGAGTAGAGGATCCTCGAGCGGTCAGGTGGATGTGGCAACTTGGGGGGGCCTCCAGCTACCGGCGGAGACTGTGCGCCGGTTAGAACTGGTGAAGGCAGCGTTCCCGCAGACATTCGAGAGGGTGGGGGTAGAGAACCCAGTACTACGGATGTGGGTGTCTGCCGGGTTTATGGAGTGGTTGCTGCCGTTCGCCAGTGTGCCGTCGACGGGTTGGACTGCAGAGTTCGTTGCTCGGTCGCTTTCAGAGTTCGCTCCGTTCACATCGCTAGGTATGCAGCTGGACTGGCTAGCAGATTTCTTTAGGTCGAGGAGCGGCAGCCATGAGATGGATGAGAGGCGCGCAGTCGTGGTCATGCGGGAGATGTTGCTGGAGCGGCGCCGTACAGGATTAGAGGCGGAGCGGTCAGAGATTACCGCAGAGTTGGCCGGGATTGACATGCAGGTAGCAGAGATAGAGAGACAGCTCGTCGATTTGCAGAGGCAGTTGTCCGATCTACAGAGGCGGCGAGGTGAGGTGGACGGGCGAGAGTCAGAACGGTTGAGGCGACAGGCCGAGCTTGATGCTGGATGGTCAGAGGTACAAGCAGAGCGGGAGGCACTTCAGGCATTCAGCTCCCACCCAGTTGCATCGCTGTTGTCTAGACTTTCTTAGCTTGTATGTTACTTTGCTGTAGTTGTAGCGCTTAATGACGGCTAGTAAACGTTTGATGTATATGTACATATTTTCGATGATCTTGGCTTATTGCATGTTGTGTTCGGTTGCTCTCTTCTCTCTCTTTTTTTTTTGAATGTCTTGCGCGTTTTGGTCACCTGTGAATGCTCTCCCATTCCCGCCCGTAGAAAGTGACTTAGGAAGCATAGGTTGAGAATGAGTGTCAGGCAGAAGCTGAGGTAACAGCATGACTTTGTATTGATAGGACGTGGGACAAAACACCATTACATGAGTAGCGTAGAACGCTATACAGATCAACAAAAAAATTACAAGTCTGTAAGCAATGTCGCATGTACAAAAATGCTATGAGCGCGTACTATGACGCGGGCGGATAGGGCTGGGGGAACATTGCCGTGACTAAACATAATACTTCTTCAGGTAGCGGCCGTTGATGGGGGCCGAGACCTGACCGTCGTCGTGGTTGAGCAGGAGGTACGAGCCATTAGTGCGGGCTTCGTGCACCGTGAAAGGGCCCTCCCAGTTTGGCGTGAATTTAGGAGCTGACATGTTGGCCCGCACATGCTTGGCGGCTTGAAGAACAAGGTCACCCTCGATAAATGAACGTGGCTTGACGGTCTTCCCATAAGCTTTCGTGAGCTGCTCATGATACTTCTTCATGCGGCGCAGGGCCGTGGCTCGTCGTTCGTCGAGGCCGTCAAGTGCCGCCAGCCGGGCTGCTTCATCTCCGAGACCGCTGCTTAGAGAAAGTCGAGCCGATGGTTCTGCGATCTCGGCAGGTACCACGCACTCGTCCCCGTAGACGAGAGAGAAGGGCGTGGCCTTTGTCGCTGTGTGCAGGGATGTTCTGTAGGCCCAGAGTGCCAGATTCAGTTGTTCGGACCATGACCGGTCGGCGTCATGCACCATTCGCGATAATACTCGTAGCAAAGTCTTGTTGGAAGCTTCAGCTTGACCATTACCTTGCGGGTAATAGGGAGTTGATGTAGCATGGCTGATGTTGTACCCTTCCATGAGAGCTCGAACCTCTCGGTTAATGAATGGGGTGCCATTGTCAGATATAATACATCGAGGGATGCCGAAACGACAGATGACGTCACGTAAGAAGCTTAGAAGCGTTCAGTAGCAACCATGATCCATGAATGGCGTCTGGACGGCGGGTGGATGGGGCCGATGAGGTCGAGGGCCCAAGAATGAAATGGCCACGGGGCTGAGATCATGTGCAAGTCGGATGCTGGCGTGTGTATCCTGTCGGCGTGCCGCTGGCAGGGTTGGCAGCGTCGGACATGCGAGATGGAGTCGGATTCCATAGTCGGCCAATAATACCCCAATCTTAGTAATTCTGCATACAGCTTCTGGGAGCCTTGATGTTCACCACAATCACCATTGTGTACTTCGTTAATGACCTTGACCACTTGGGCACCCTGCAAGCATCGCAGGGTGCGTCCCGAAAATCCCTTGCGAAACAACTCGCCTTCCGTCACAAAATACTTGACTGCCTTGCGCTTGATGGATCGTGCTGAGCCGCGGTCAGGTGGTAGAATCCCGTGGGATAAATACTGGATGAAAGGCTGGCGCCAGTCACCTTCGATGTCAATGACAAGAGCTTCTGCACCGTCGGGTGCATACAAGCACTCGGGACAATCCTTTTGTATATCCGAGGCGTCCTTGGCCATGGATGGCCAATATAGGCCCATACGCTGGAGGCGACGATACAGAGGGGGACCGTCGAGGCCACAACACTTCTGGTGGCCGAGCTGTAATTTGTGCTTTGCCTCTTCCGGTGCCAAACATCTGGCTAGAGTGCCTCCGGGACACCGCCTGTATAAGACATCTCCCATCATTGAAAAGTCTGTAAGGGTGGAGGCATGAGCAAGAGATGGCGCTTTAAGTTTGTCGATAATAGGTTGCCTCCAATCGTCCGCAGTAACGTCCCTCGGGACTAGGTTCAGTGCTGTGCATGGTTCCATTCTCTTGACGATGGTTAGCATCCGTTGTTCACCATCGACCTCTATCTTTGACGCGATCGTGGCCAAGCTGTCCGCATGTCTGTTGTGGCACCTATTGTGATGTTCATACTGGACATGACCGAGTCTTCCTTCCAAGTGTTGCACCAAGGCACGATAAGGTGCCAAGGCTGGTTCTTTGACCGCGAACTCCCCGTCCGCCTGCTTCATGACCAAATTTGAATCTCCTTTCACACACAGCGCCTTAGCCCCCATACTGACGGCGATCATGAGGCCAATGACAAGTGCCTCGTATTCAGCTTCGTTGTTAGACACCGGGAATGCAAGTTTGAAAGATAATGAAGTGGTAACACCGTCTGGTGCCCGGAGGACTATGCCGGCACCCCCTTGCCGGAGGGGCGTGCCATTGGGACCTTTGCTAGTGGCAGAGCCGTCGAATTCAAGCGTCCACAGTTCATCGATGTCGGTGATCAGGGCTGTCTCCTCCCCAGGCAGTTGATCCGATATCGGTTCACATTGTTGGCGTGGGAAGAAGGCCAGGAGGTCTGCAAGTGCTTGGCTCCGCAGAGCTGTAGGATTCTTGATAGATAAACCGAATTCGGCCAATAGCAGCAACCACCGTGTGAGTCGGCCAGACAGGGCGGGACGCGTAAGCATGTAACGGAGTGGGTCAGCCTTGGTGACGAGTGTGATCTGGTGCGCCAGAAAGTAATGTCTGAACTTCTGTGAGGCGTACACCAAGGCTAGACAGTGTTTCTCGAGCTCGGAGTAGTTGGCTTCGGGCCCTCTGATCACTCTACTGAGGTAATAAACAGGACGCTCGACACCTTCGACTTCTTGGGCAAGCAAAGCCCCGATGGATCTGGGTGTGGAAGTCAGGTAGAGTAGGAGTGGGATGCCCCGTTGTGGTACGACCATGGTTTGCGGTGACATGAGGACCGCCTTAATCCGTTCAAATGCTTGCCGTTGGGGCGCGCCCCAATTCCATGGTGCGCTTTTACGCGTCAAGTGTTGAAATGGCGTAATGAGCTCGGCCAGCGCGGGTATGAAGCGTCGGAGGTAAGAGACCTTGCCGAGGAAGCTCTTCAGTTGCTTTGTGTTCTTGGGGGCGGGCATTTCTTGGATGGAGGCTGCTTTCGAGGGGTCAACGTCGATGCCCTGTCGACTGACCAAGAAGCCGAGGAACTTGCCGGAGGAGACGCCGAAGGCACATTTCAATGGATTCATCCGCATGTTATACTGGCGGCAACGATCAAAGACCGCTTGAAGGTCGGTGAGGTGATCACTTTCCTTTCTGGATTTGATAATAAGATCGTCGACATAGTCTTCCACAGTACGGTGTATCATGTCATGGAATATTGCTGTCATAGCCCTTTGATACGTAGCACCCGCATTCTTGAGGCCGAAAGGCATAACTTTCCAACAAAAATTACCCATAGGAGTGCGGAAGGCTGTCTTGGCGCTGTCGTCGGGGTTCATGCGAATCTGATTATAACCTGCGAACCCATCCATGAAAGATAAAGTTTCATATCCGGCGGCGGCCTCCGTAAGCATGTCGATATTGGGTAGTGGAAACTCGTCCTTGGGGCATGCCTTATTCAAGTCCCGAAAGTCAATACAGACGCGGACTTGGCCATTTTTCTTTTGTACAGGGACGACATTAGCCAGCCAAATAGGGTGAGTGATAGGTTCGATGAAGCCTGCCTGCAGGAGGCGTTCAATCTCTTGCTTGATTTTCAATTCGAGCTCGGGGCGGAATGTCCGCGGGTGTTGTCGGCTAGGGATGGATCCGGTAGCAATGTTGAGATGGTGTGTGACTAAGGCAGGATCCAGTCCGGGCATCTCATTGTAGCTCCATGCCAAGACATCACGATACTCGTGCAGGAGGGAAACCAATTCCTCTCTTCGGCCGGGGGCGAGTTTTGTGCCAATGTAGGTGTGCCGCGGTTCTTCGCCCGGGTCGGCCAGGTTGATTTCTTCAATATCTTCAGCCTGTGGTCGAGGGCCATCCTCATAGCAAGGTGGTGCCGCGCCGGGGGTGAGGTCAGGATCTGGCTGGCAATGCTCGGCCGTGCGGCACCATTCAGTCTCTCCAAGGGGGTCGGGGTCGAGGGGGTCTGATGAGGGACCGCCTGGAGCCCCTGCATACCGTCATAATTGATAGATGATTTTGCCGTCCTTGACGATACGTCGAAAGGCCGGCTCAGCCTTTTGCTTCTTGGACTTGGGGGAAGAAGGGGGGAATTGGTCGTGGCAGCAGGCGGAAGCGGTGGGGTTGACCCATTATTCTTGTTACTTCTCTCGGTTTTGGCCTTGGGAAGCTTGTCCCCGCACAGCTCATCCCAGGTCGGCAGCCTGGTAGAATGTATATGAGTAGCATTCTCACCATCCTCGGCGAAATTAGTGAAGAAGGAGGCCTCGGCGAAATAAGACTCGGCGCATTCAAAGGGGGCTTTGGTTGCAGGGATTGTCATTGCTACCTCATGTCCCGTAGAACCGGCTACCAGCTTCACACATTGGTGGTATGTTGAGGGAACGGCCTTGTTGACATGGATCCATGGTCGCCCGAGCAGGAGGTGAAAGGCAGACTCGCTGTCTATTACGTGAAAAGTAGTGTCGCGACGGACAGTTCCGACCATGAGGTCGACAGTGATATGGCCGAGGGTCGACTGAGGACCCTGTCCAAAGCCGGTAATCTTGACGGGGTCACGGATGATTTTCCTTGGGGGAATGCCGGCCTGTTGCAGGGTGATGAGAGGTATGATGTTGATCGAGGCGCCGCAATCAACCAAGGCACGACGGAAGCCCGTGCCATTAACAGTACACTCTAAAAACAGCGGCCGATTGTGATGCTCGACCGGCGGCGAGTCTTCATCCGAGAAGACTAAGGCCGTGGAGGGGATGTGACGTAATTCAGCCTGGACGGCGAAGCATTTGGGACCGAGGCCGGTGGTGACCTCGAGCAGGCAATTGGAAAGATAAGTCCGGGCGGCGGGTGAAAACCCCATTTCATCAAAAAAACTTTTGATCTTCGTCATCTGTCGAAAGGAAAGCATCGACTGCTTAGCTGGAGGAGGCACGAGGGTCAGTGTGGGCTCTGCCGGGGCTTCGTGGATTACAGGCTCGACATGGTCAGTGACAGCCATAAGGGCCTGGTGCCCCCTATTGTTGCGATGCGGTGGGTAGGGATCTTTGCGCACATCGTTGTTCTTCCGTAGCTGCAGGTCGCCCGACGCTACCTTCCTTGCAAAGATGGTTCGCAGTGCATTGCAATTTTTGAGCGGATGGCCAAGGGCTCGATGGAAAGGACAGTAGGTGGGCCTGGCCTTTTCTTCGTCTGTGATGTTGGTCCGCATTGGTGGCAGTTGGAAATTTTTGTCATGCGCCACCCATTCCGCCAAGAGTTCCTTCACTGTATTCAGATCACAGGGATAGTCAGGTGCAGGCCTTTGTTGCCTTCGCTTGTCGGAGCCTTGGTCCCCATCTGGAAGCTGACGCTTGAAGCCTGCATAGTTGTTGCTGTTGTTGCTACGCTGAGTGATAGGTGTATCTGTTGAGGCCAACAGCGTACTTTGCGGTCGAGGCTTCCATGACTTGACAGGACCAACTGTCTCGTAAGTTCGTCGGGCTGTCTCCTTGAGGTGTCCCCATGACCTTAACTGTAGGTTCTCGATATGCACTCGGTAGACGTCAATCATATTTTTGATGCATATGGGAACCAACGTTTCGTCTTTGCTGAAATCTGTGCACTCAAGGCACTTGAGATGAAAACGATGCACATATTTATTCAAGTCTTCACCTTGGTTCTGGCGAATGCCAGCAATATCAACGATAGTCACGGGCTCGGTCTCGTAATGAAACTTGTCTAAGAACAGCTGGACCATGTCGTTCCAGGTGTGGACGGTCCCTGCAGGGATCTGGTGATACCAAGTGTAAGCCAAGCCTGTAAGGGACTTGTGGAATTCTCTCAACTTTAAGCTGCCTCCTGTACCATACTGCTCCAAGGAGCCTGCGAACCTTGTTAAATGTTCACGGGCGTTTCCCTCACGTCCGTTGAAGAGCACAAAGTTTGGTTGCTTGTACTTGAGGGGGTAGGGTGCGATGGCGATATCATTGGCGTACGGGGCGTGTCCGGTTAGACGGGTTGAGGAGTCCGGCTCAGAATTCCTCGACAGGCGACGGACAAGGGCTTCCAAATCTGATCGAGTGACATAGTTGGAGGATGGTGCCTCATTGCCGGTCAAGGGGTGATGGCCGCCTGGTGCGTCGCGAGCCCCCGAGCCCCCAGATGGCACGGCTTGATGAACGGGGACATGGGAGGGTTGGTATAGTACAGGTGCTGGCAAGGGCAGCTGTGCAGGGGCGAGTGTGGGTTGGCGAGACATGTCTATCACTTGGCCGGGGGTTCGGTGTTGCTCAATTGGATACGGATTAGGTTCCATCTCGATGGAGTCATGCGTTTCGGAGGAGCTTCTTGCCGGCGTCGGATGAGATGGTGTGACAGCGGGGAGAATCTGCTGCAAGACTGGGCCGAGATCCGTGTGTAGCTTGCGGGGCGGCACTACAGAAGGAGATGTGTCGGCTACCGACAGCGAGGGTGTTGCGAGCCCTACCGCCAAGGGTCTGGATATCCAAGGCGGCGGTAGTCGCGACACTGGGGCCGGGGCGACGTCAAAAGCTGGCCCCGGTCCTAAAGGCTGGATTGATGGAGCGGCCTGCTGTGAGGACAGGGCTTGTATGGATTTTTGCATCTCCATAATGGCGGCTAGTAGAGTGGTCTGTGAATCTTGCAGAGTGGTGATGGTTGGAGTGAGTTGCTGGATGGCTGCATTTACGAGCACTTGCACGTCGGGGGTAGTGGTTGGCAGCTGGTCTTAGACCGCGTGGCGCTAGTCTCTTCCTGATCACCGAGGTGGTGTTCTTGCATGGCGGGGTTGGGTCCTTGGCTGGTTGCCCTGGTAGCTCTCCGTTGCACAGGCATAATGCCTAAGTCCGGAAGGTGTGCAAACCGCAATACGATGCTCACCTCCCCAGCGGAGTCGCCAAAATGATGATGCCGAAAATGGTTCGATGATACGTGGAGGTGCCACAAAGGATGCGGTCTGAGTCAGCTTCCAGGTAGGCAACGCGGGAGACAGCAAGGACGGCGTAAGGGCCGAGGGCAAGGCTCCCCAGACAGGTCGTGAGGGCTGGCAGCACTGCGCAGGCAGGGTGACGATGAACAGGACCGACGTTCTACAGTCGTGACAAGGGTACGGCGTCAAGGGTCCGTAGACGGGAGTCCAAGTATATTTCTCTCACTAGAATTCCAGAGAGAATGTCTTTTTAGAAAGAGAAAGTGAAAAGTCCAAATGAGCCAAAGATCCTTGAAAAAGCTCCAAAGTCCACTATTTATAGGCAAAAATGTGCATGTGTCATAAGTTGACATGTGTCACCCCCTGGGAACGACACGTCGCCAGGGGGGCCAAAGCACTGACCCTCCGTTGGACTGCCGGTCCCTAAGTTCGTGCTGCCCTGCCCTTGCAACATCTCTCTGCCTGTCTGAGGAGACTGATCATGCCGCGGTAGCATGGTCAGAGTAGCCCGTTGCCCCAGCCTCCAGTCCAAGCCCTTACTGAATCCCACAGGCCTGGCAGCGGTGGGGAAGACCCGACGCCCAGCTGCCAGGTGGACTAGGCAAGATGCCCTTCCGAAGACCTGCTCCCATCTCGGAGTGACCCGGGGGTCATAGTCCTTAGGGGTGCCGACGCGAGCCCCCAGTGCCAGAGCACGTAGGCCAGTCACGCAGGCACCCTGGCGGAGATAGTGTCCCGGAGGAGTCCTATCCCGCTGCGAAGGGTCCTCGTGCCGGAGCACGGAGCGGAGTCCCCCTGGAATGAAGTCGGCGATGGCTTTGAGGTTGCGACCCATCCTGTAAGCATATAACATGATTGTGGCGCATGGGCGCGGTGGAGTGCGGGCGACAAGGGTCGCAGAGTGACGTCCGAGCAACAAGGGTCGTTGCGTGGATGGCGCGCGACCGTGAGCGACGGTTGTCATGGCGACAGAGCGGCCACAAGTGACGGTCGTCGAGACTACGAGCGACGGTCATCGCGACGAAGGAGCATGGCCGAGAGCGACGGTCGTCGCGACTACGGCGGGGCGCGGCCGCGAGCGACGGTTGTCGTGACAACGGAGCACGGTCGAAGGTGATGGGCGTCGGTCGTCAAGGCAGGTGGCCGACCCCTAAGGGAGGCCGACCCCTTGGGGTGGCCGACCCCCCAGGGTGGCCGACCCATTGGGGTGGCCGACCCCCAAGGGTGGCCGACCCCTTAGGGTGGCCGACCCCTTGGGGTGGCCGACCCCCAAGGTGGAAGGCACGCCGAAGTCGCTTCACGAATGGTTCACGTGACTTGAGCATGCGTTGCTTTGACCGGCCCTCGAGCGTTGAAAAGTTGACCGCTGACTGGGTGATGTGTCGTGCAAAGTGGGTCCCTTAGCGAGTCCTGGGGTGCGACCAGAATAGGGTATGAACAAGTTTTAAAAAGTGATAGCAATCGGTAAGGCCCGACATGTGATATGCTTGCGCTAATTGAAACAACTACATGATGCTAGACCAAAAATAAATAAGTCTAGGTATTATAGAAGCTTACAGGATGCAGCCTTTGGAAGGCTTGCAAGCGCCAAAAATCGTAGCCGCTTTATTTTATTGACATGCTACATAATATAAAATGTTCACAGGCTTTTAAGAATGTACATCACATGTTAAATAAATGAGACCTCGTGCTCTTGAATTTAAATTGGCCTTTTTTCCTGGTTAAAAGCTTAATGTCGTACAAAGTATGTGGACTAAGTCTAATAGATAAGACCCTGTGGGTCATAAACATAAATATACATTTTGCATGGCTTAAAAACATAATACTTTCTAAACTTGTGGCATATGTTGAATAAATAAGACCTTGCAGGTTTAAATGTATATATGAATTGTTATGTGGGAGAATGCCAATTCTAACAAAGAATGGACCTTCTTTTGTTTTCAGGATAAATAGCTAGTGACCCCTGTACTATACACAGTGTGCAATCCCCCCCCCCCTCTTACGAAAATTGGGCACCTTAGACTGGTCCGTTATGAATAGCGTGAAATGATCAAAATACCATTATTTCCTTGCCTTATTTAAGTTCAGTACCATTCTTCCAACTTCTTTTTCACCCCTCTCTCATATTTGCTCAATCCCCATAAATACACATACACACACACACACACACACACACACACACACACACACTCCACGTTCACCCAACACACACACGCACACACACATGCATAATGAACACATATACACACACAAACGCACCCATACAACCTAAACCCACTCTCTCTCTCTCTCTCTCTCTCTCTCACACACACACACACACACACATAAAAGCTCCCATACACACATAACACATGCATGTACGCTCTCCACGATTTCCCTTCCCCCCAAACACACATTCACAAACTCTCTCTCTCTCTCTCTCACACACACACACACACACACTAATCTATCTCTCTTTCTCCCCTAATTTAAACTGCCCATTTCTTCTTTCTGACACAAACCAACACTTCATTCGATTGTTCAAATGTAGGGAAACCAATTCTGTAAAATTGCGACAACTTCTTCACTTTCATACACAACACACCACTGCGTGCGACTTCTAAGCACGCTCATGCAAAAAGTGACTTAATTGCTCAAGCACATCGATGTCGGCGAGCTACAGCCCGGCGTGGAGCCCTGTGAGCTTGTCTAGGCTGCAGCTAGGGAGCGTCTCCCGCCTGAGATCCTTGTCCCTGAAAAAACCATCTGAGTCGCTCCAACATGCCGTCGTCGACTGCCTCTCTTACTCGTCGCTCTCGCACCAGGCCTTTGGGGCCTCGCAGATTCTCCAGGTGATGGGCATGTGCAGATTTATGGGTGTTTGTAGAGTTGGAAGGAAGGGGGAGGGGGCTGGCCTGATGAGGGGACGTGTGAGTGGAGAGTTAGGAGGAAGGGGGGCTAGGCTAATACGGGGGAGGGGGTGGGCGGCATGTTCAGAGTTTGTGGGTGGGGGGAGGTAGTGAAGAAGAGGTAAAAGAATGGGCAAACACTACAAAAGAGGGGTTTCGACGTCGCTTAAAGAAATGTCATAAACTAGTTATAATTTACGACACTTCTATCGTAATGTCGGATACTTTACGACACAAACTTTTGTGTGCCACAAAGTTTCCGACGTTTTAGTACGTGCCACTTATTAAGCGTCGCTTTACTCCTTCGTGGAACTAATAAAGCGTCATTTACTATCATGTCGTTTAATAGCGACACTTAAAATAAAATGTCATAACTATTGATTACTAAACGACAGCGTTTTGTTATTATTTTTTTCCTACTCATTATACATTGTACGTGAATAAAACGTCGGGGAAAAAAATAAAGTAGGAAAATTCAAGCCTCTCTCTGGCGCCAATATTTTCGTCCCAGAGACGCCAAAATCACCTGTTCATCTTCCCAAAAAGCTTTGAGAATCTGCCTCTTTCCAAATCACTGTTGCTAGACCTGCCTCTCCCTAAATCAGCCTCATAAATTTTCCTAAACAATCTCTCTCTCTCTCCCACTCTCACGCGGTGGCGGAACCTTTAAAAAAGAAAAATTTTTACACCGCCTCTCCGGTGTGTGGTCTCTGGTTCGACTCTCTTACTCTCGCATCCGGTATCTCTCTCTGGCTTTAGGCTGCAGCCAACAAGGGTTGTCTCTATGTCTGGCCTCAGGCTCTCTCTCTTTGCCTCGAATCAAGATAGGCCGATAGCCACCAGCCAACATCCCTCTGCCAATGAGTTAACCAAGAGAGAAACCGTGGCAGCGAGTGACCAGAGATGGCGGCGAGTGACCGGAGAAGGATCCAGGTCAGACAGTGCGAGTGACCAGCGAGTCGGTGATGATAACTCGATTCTCTCTGACCCCACAAATCTGCAATCAACAGGTAAGTTTTATTCTTCAAATTGATGCTTTTTCCATTGATGTTTCTTCTAATTGATGCTCCAATAGTTCAATTTAATGGTTCAATTTAATAGTTCTAGAATAGATTTGGTTCAATTAATGGTTGATTTTATAATTTTTTTAGATTAGGGTTTAATGTTTAGGGATTTTCATTAGGGTTTTAAAATTAGGGGTTTTATAATGGAAGAGCAGGCAGGATTGCTGGAGTTCTGTTTAGGTGGTCAAGATTGATTCGTGTGTTTGTAGTTGGATTTGGGTTGGGTAACGTGGGTGAAAGGGTTGTTTGTATGTTTTGGGGGATGTATGGTGTGCCCTCATTGTTTGTATGTTTGTTGATTTTGTTTTCCTTGCCGCATTAAGATGCAATGAATTAGTCTTACTAACAAGAATCACTTGAATAGGTTGTGCGAACTGCGTAGGGGCCTAAAGTTTCAATAACAGCAATTCAACCAAACTAGGAAATTGCCCATTTGAGCAATTAAACAGCATAGCCGAGCTTAGGGGTTTGAACTTGTGATAATTAACTTACATAGAAAAAGAAGACTTTTTCGCATAAGAAAATCGGGCTTCCTGCTATTGTGCTACTCTGCTCTACTGGAAGTGTGTCTTCGATTTTTTGTGTCATATAACACCTACGACCTGTTTTGAGAGTGGATCTGGTGAAAGCTCCTTCCCTCACCAAAATTCGAGGCCATAGATACGGGTGCATATTTATTCTTTTCAAGTAGTCATGCATCTTTCATGTTTTCACCCTTTAGATTTTAACAGTTGGATGGTGCAAGCAGAACATCATATTTTGACAAGCTATGGAAGCGACCACCAGACCGAGACTATGTGCATTATGTCGAGCCAAGTCCATCCTATACAGGTAAAGAACATGTGATTTTGCTTCGTGTGTGTGTATTTAATCTCCATCTTTACTTCTCACCATAATACTATCTTTTCAGCTCCTGGGGAAACCCAAGGTTACCTGCTTGTTCATACAAATGGCGGCCGTAACCAGATGCCTGCTGGGGTGTGTACGCGGTTTCTCTCCCTCTAATTAATCAATGATTAATCTTCTGTCGACTTCTTTTAATAACTATAGGCCAACATCCCCAATACATATAGATTCGGAAGATTTTGCTCTCTTTTTCAGTTTTCTTCGAATAATGGTAGCTCTAACAACCTTAGTTTGTATGTTTATGGTTTGTTGTTTTGATGAAGTCAGCAACCAAGTGGTTGGTAGTATAGCTTCAGATCAATATAACCAGCTCATTAGGCCTTTTAGTGAAGTAGCATGCTTACATTGTGTAAGCAAAAAGAAATAAGAAACTTTAAGGTGCATTAAAATGGACATTGACCACCTGGTTGTGTAATAATCTTTTATTTTCAATTAGACATAATAAAATTTCAAAATATGAATTTCAAGGTGCTCTAAAATGGATAGTGACCCTTAGAATTTGAAAGTTTACTCTTCTTACTTCCCTTTTCTGCAAATAACTATCTTCGTTAACTTAGCCACATGATTGCATTTAGTATTACATGTACTTGCATTCATTTCCATGTATCTCCTATTAATCACATGTTAAGTGATATTTAGAGCTTAAAAACAAGAGGTATAAGCTAGAAACATAACAAATTGAGATTTGAACTCAATTTTGGTCGTTTGAACTTTATTTTTGTCATTGAAGTGACGACATAGTGACACTTATAAGGTTTTTTTCATGGAAGTGACAACATAGCGATGACATAGCGACATAGTGACCTTTGTCTCAAAATTTTGATTACATCAATTTTAGCTATATACTGCTAACATTCGTACGTAGACACCAATTATTTGTCCTTACTTTTCTTATTTTACCTTATCTCTCTTTTTTAGTTACAGTTGAGAAAATTGGGTACTCTAAGTTTGCTTTTGTATCAGATTCTTTCGCATGACAAATAGAAAAGACAGAAACTGATTCAAACCCACAGAAAGTTGTTGAAAACTCTAAAGATACTGAAATTTTGTGACAACAATGCGATATGAAAAACCTTACAATAACCTTCTTATTTTTTAAAGCTCATTGTACAAACTTATAGACCATTGTATATTGATCATGATACTGTGCACTGAATATATGATTCCTTTATGACTATATAAGCAGCTGGGCAGACCAATATGGGAGGTGCCGCTAGGCAAGAGAGACTCAATGACGACCAGCAGAGCTACAGTCCATGCGTGTCACGACCCGAACCCACGGGCAGGCCCGCGAGCTTGGCACGTGACCGGCCGCAGACCCAATGGACTCCAACCAAGGGCTCTGCCAGGCCTTACTCGCTAAAACTAAAATATGCCGCAGCAGAAATTAAAACTTCTACAACTTAAATTACATTTTCATACTTGAATACAACATTTATGCTAACACTGATTCGTAAACAACCAAACTAACCAACACTCTAAATCTTTATCGACTCAACCAATATAGTCTCCGAAGCTCAGTGCCAAATTGTTCCGTCCTATGCTCGTCACCATCACCTTACTTTCAAACCTGAAATGATAAGTAAGGGATGAGCTTCCACGTGCTCAGTAAGTAACCAATGATTCAACTAGGTGGACCATAGCATGCAGAAAACAACTCACTTTATATTATAGCCACGTTAAGAAATCTAAAACCATAAAGTTGGTAATCATTGGGTAAAACAAATAGAGTACATGAAACCAAATTTTGAAATATAAAATCATTAGCATAAGAGTCATGACAACCGGTTCATTCCCAACATTAGCTCAAACGATATGCTGCGGTCAGCGTACAGGCCCCACTGACTAGGGCCCGAAATCCCTCCTCCATCCGGGATAAAATTTTGTGGACGCATGGGCGAACCACGAGCAACAGTACTGTGCATCAACGTACAAGCCCCGTTGACCAGGGCCCGAAATCCAACTTTCCCCCGTGGATATAGGGCACAGCAATCGAGTAAACCAAAAACCCCCTTTAGGTTCATCGTGAACAAAATCACTCATCAATTGATTCTCAACCATCCTCACATCCTTTCAATAATCATCAAGATGTTCAATATTCACATTAACGTCAATACAAAACATTTCAAATCCGAGTTCCATTTCAGTTTTTAGGCAAAACATCATTTACATGCTGGTCCGGTTTTTTCTTTGACGAGAATAAAACACTAAAACCTTTTTGGTAATTTAAGCCAGAGCAGTTAAACGTACTTTAAACGGTCAATAGTAATAAGCAACACATTTTTTTACAGTAGATAAACATATACGTTGCATATAAAATACTAGTTGAATCAAAGGGTCACTTACCTGACGCTACACATTCCCCACAACGAAATCTCCGGAGTGACAATCTCGCTGCTACATCTTGCTAAAAGAACGGTTAGGGCCATTCTTTTTTTATTTCCATGTTCCCAGCTTTACTATGACATGAAGGCATCATTGATGATTCCTGTTGGTTATTTCCTCAAACAACTCCGACGTCGCATCTGACCGCCCGCTACACAACCCTTCCAAAATCGTGCCCAGTTCACCATGCGATTCTCGGCATTTCATCACCGCTGTCGAGCCTCTCTCAACTAACTTGATGTCACTTACCCATCGAGCATGCCCTATTGCTACAATATACACAACCGCACTCCTCATGCAATAGTGTCCAACATGCACCCCTGTTACACCTTATCGTTCACAACCACGCCTACACAACCATGCCCTACAAACACCCCCTGTTACACACTATTGCCCAGCATCAACCACGCAGCATGCACCTTGTATGCACAACAGACACAACACCGTCATTAAACCACAACCGGAACCAAACCAATATCGCAACTACACTACCAAACCCTGTTTCATAGTCAGTATCATCAAACCCAATATACCGGCTGCTAGATCCCATAACCAACCAACCCCTACATGTGCCATCTTTATACAACCCACAACTAGTCCACCACCATCATCACTACAATTCTACACCCAAAATCAACTCCACGCTGCACTCCACATTATGCACACAAACATATTGTACCCTGTTAGACACACTATGTATGAACACATTGTACACAGTTCACATTCATGCACATACAAACATGTATACACACTCACACTACACATACCCATCCAACTCGCACCATCATGCACACACGGTATCCCCATACACATCCCCTTACACACCATCGTCCAACAACAACCACCCTTGGATACTTGCCCAAACTCAGACATTGTACACCCACCGCACTATACGAACCCGTTTACCCACAAACACTCAACACATGCAGAACCTGTATATGCAGACATACACAACCGCACTCTTCACCAAATATACACCCACACCACAATGCCCCATATACACAGCCTATTAGACACAAGTTTCCCGACAACAACCACACCTACGTACTTGACAAACACACAGACGCTGTGCACCCTCAGCTGTACATACAAACCACCACCCATCGCCAACTGCTGCCAAATGGCCACCGTTTCATGTCCATCAAAATCATAACAACACCACCACCAAACCCATTATGAGATCGAATCACGGTACATTTGGAAAATCTGAGGGTGCCATGGAAACAGGTGGTTCTTTGCAGGTGCAAAAGTGCTCCGCGGCAGTTCTAACGACGGTGGCAAAGAAATGTTGTGGCAAAGAAGGGGTGGTGATAGCCTGTGGCCTTGGGCGATTGGTCTCTGGCCGGATTCGTGAAGGCCACAACGGCCGTTAGCATTGGATTTTGCCGCGGCAGTAATAGCACAGTGGCATGGTGGTCGCGGAGGTGTTATGTGGTGGTGGCAGTGGCGCGACGGTCACAGAGGCGTTGGGCGATGGCACTCGGTGAAGGGGCAGCTGGAGTTCCTCATCGGTGATGGGGCTGTCGTGATCTATAAGAGGCGTTGGCCAGCGATCGAGCTGCCGACCGGAGTTACTCACCGGAGACTAAATAGGTGGCCAGCGACAGCGATCGCACGGTGAGGTGGTGGTGGCAGCGACGCGATGACTCCGACGGCGTAGCATTGGTCCAGATCTGTGGCGTTGAGGGGTGCGTTTGGTGGAAATGTTGGCCGGAGTTGCTCACCGATGAAGGGGCTGTTGTGATCCGAAAAAGCATTGAGCGGCGGTGGGACTGCCGGCGACATCGATCGCGTCACGGCTTGGCGGTGGCGACGGCGCCATGGCTATGGCACGGTGGTTGCGGTGGTGCTCGGTGAAGGGGGACTGAAGTTACTCGCCGGCGGCTGCGTGTGTGGTCGGAAGCAGCGCCGGCAGTGCAGACCTACTTGGGCCGGCGCCTCTCTTTCTGTATTCTTCTCTTCATTTTCTCTCCGGTTCCTTTCTCTCCCGTTTTTCTTTTCTTTTTTTTTTTTTGCATTATCAATTATCAATTTTGTTTCCCTTTTTGCTTTATGCTCTTTAATATGTATCAATATTTAACGCGAGACCAAAACTTATTATCACAACGACCTCATCAGTTATAAATTTTCTAAAGCAACCCACTTACTTCCACAAATTTATCTATTGTTCAAAACATTATTATTCATAACTTATGTCATTATTAAAATATTTTGCTAAATGCAACAAATAATATTTCTCACAACAATTGATACTAAAGATCCAATAGTATCCCTTCAACAATAGCCCCCAAAAATTTTCAATTAACATAACTCATAACGACCATGGCTAAAGATTCAATTAATACCGCTCGCAAGATCTTAACTGAAGGTCTAAATTTGTCTTACTTACAACAATCGTCACTAAGTAATAATAACCTCGTAAACCTAGGTTCGGGGCATCACAATGCGACTTTGTTTTCAGGCTACGTTCTTGGCATATTGAGAAGGATCAGTTGACCACTAAATGAGAGGGAAGTTGATTAAACGGAACAGCGAGCGAAAGGGTACTGTCTGCTAACTCCAAAGGAAGTTGGAAGTGCTTGAATTCCCTTCGAACACCAATATATATTGCTACTGGAGAAATATATGGGGGTGTTCCTCATATGGCTGCTCTCCAATCCCACTATCCAATAGTATTGAACAAGGTATAGCATCTGACTTGCATCATTATCTTGCTCTGTGTTTGAAAACACATTCATCTATAAGTAGGGAATCACTGTTTAGGAAAGTAATTCACTTGCAAGCTTCCGTGTTAGGAATGCAATGCTTTTGAATAATGTCGTATTCTGATTAGGTAGGAAGCCAAAAAGGCCAAATGTTTTACACTTTTGTGCTGTAGCCAAAGCATCGCATGGAGATCTAAGGCAGAAACCAAAATCATGTGCTTGCAAGCTTAAGCTCACGACTCCATTTGTTGTTAGGGCCTGCTTTGCAAGTGCATGGTAGGCAGGGTGACTTAGGACCTACCCTCAACCTTACTCCTTCATCACCTGAGCTAGATTACATGTTCTTAGACTCATGAACTGATTAAGTATATACATAATTAGGTACATGTATGGCACCGTAACATGTTAACTATATCTACTTGTACTTGATTGGATTTTATTTTAGAAGGATCTTCATTGGATTATGAATAAGTACATCTATGTGGATATGAATTTGTCTGCCAAATTTGTTGAGAATATGAGCTACCCAGGTTATGTCAATCTACTTTGAAAGATTTGCAAAATAAGATGCAAGAACAAAATGGGGACGTAGATGAGTCTTCATCTTTCTTGATGCATTATGTTTGTCGACTAGTTTTTCGATTTAATTCGACTTGTGTTATAACAGTTAAATTTATAACCTTCTTTCTTGAATTTTTTATTTCCAGGTTTATATGTTGGGAAGACATACATCAATGCTTTGTTGGATTTAGAAAAACCGATATGCACTATGATGACATTTTGGATGGATGACATTTTGGATGAGGTGTATATGTCTTCCGATTTGGTTGTTCAATGATATTATATTTGTATATTTTTTAAATTGAGAAGTTTTGGATAGTTATGTAATTAGGATGTGAAGGTTGGATATGGTATGGTTGAGTAACATTAGCTTGTTTCTATAATGATGGGATTATAAGCTTGTTAAATCGACTTAATTGTTCATTATTTGTGTTGTTCTGGAATAGAGATTACTTAAATTCTTCACTTTTACGTCTTAGGCCAATTTTTTTGTTTTGACAAATTTTAGAATATGCCAAGCAAAAAACTAGTGACAATTTTTTAAAAGTGTCGTAAAATGACATTTCAAAGATAATGTCGTAAAAACTGGCACTTAATGCAAGTGTCGCCAATTTAGCAGCATTTTAAAGATAATGTTGTCAAATAAAAACCGGCACTTCAATGGAAGTGTTGCTAACTTAGCGACATTTTTTTTCGAAGTGTCGCATACCTAAGTTGACTATTAACTCGATAAGAGACACTTGAAAGTGTCGCACAAGAGCATCGTAAGTTTAACGCCGACATGTCTAAGAAGTGTTGGGAAATTCCCGACGGACGAATTTGCGATGCTTCTGAAAAGCATTGATAAAGTGTCGGGAAACTATTTTGAGACACTTTTACTATCATTGATGACACTTTTTTAGTGTCGCCTAAATCCCTTTTTTGTAGTGAAAATTGTCATTTTTTAAAAAATGTTAGTCAACGCGTTTGCTGACCACGCGCTATTAAATTTAACAGTTTCTGCTTAAGGTGTCCAATGAAGTGTAGGGAAGTTTAATACTTAAGTTTGAAGTTGAGAGGTGGATCACACACCATGTATAGTACAGGGGGTCATTAGCTAATTACCCTTTTGTTTTCTTGTCTGCCCCTTCCTTCCTTTGACCGGAAGACGGCCATGGCCTGAAGGCAGATTTGACCTTAATGGTGAGGCGGCGGTAGTCACATATGCAATGGTGAGGCGGCGGCGATCTAGTGGTGCTTCTTATCGTGACGTTGAGGCCTCAGCAATTGTGATGTCGACAAAATGATGCCATTGTCATTGATTGTGGAGGGGGGGGGGGGGGCAAGGGCAAGGGGGCCATCGATGGTGGAGGACGGCGGTATCTTCCCCTGGTGGTGCAGATCAGGAGCAAGGGTGGCGGCGTGCAGATTTGGAACTGAACGGTGGAGTGACTTTGTCATTGTCTATGCACGGCGTCGACTCCTCACCGGCGGTGGTGATGGCGCAGCTTGATGCTGGTGGTTACAGCGGTGCTTCTATGGCTCTTCCCTTCTTTGTATCTTATTCCATTGCTCTTTTTTTTTCTCTCGCTACTCCGGCAGCTTTGTAGCAGCGGCGGTGGTTTGTTATGCCCAAGACTGAGGTGGAACTATGTACATTGGTAGTGTGCAGTGGTTGGGCAGATCAGCTCTGGTGATGGCGGGGTTACGGATGGCAGAGGCATCACTACTACTAGGATTATAACCCATGGCATAGTGGCCCTCATGTTTGAGGACGCCGAGGCTATCTTCGCGGCGATGTTACCGTTGTTATGGAGATGGCTGTTTTGCAACGGCGATGGGTTGTTTGGCTGCTATGTACCTGGCCATCCCACTGGCCGGTTCTTCGTTGATATTTTGGTGCTACTTTGGATTGCAGAAATGGAGGCCGTTGTGCACCTTCAAACTTTGTCATACAACTGCCGATGACAGCTTGCTAAATTATGAATTTTATTCAATGACAATAGTTGTGTCTGGAGACGGTGTGTCGACAGCGATTCTGTAGGTGGTTCTGACACGTCGTTGCTATATGACTTGTTCCTTTTTTTTTTTTCCTAAAATGTGGTTGTGTTTTTTTGAGCTCAATCGGCTAGGCGAGCGGGTCCCGGAGATAGGGCTAATTTGTTGCAGCTAAAAATATGGTCCAAAACCCTAGCAAAAAATGATGACCTGCAAAACAGTAAACGAGTGACAGCCTAGTGGGTTTCTCGACGGAGAACTCTTCAATGCTTAAGTCAAATCACAGCTACAGCATAGGGACTCTAACTGAAAACGGATGAAAGACTGTGTGTATCAAGTTGTTTGCAAACCTGAGATAGTCTCACTTATAGAGCTATAGGTAGAAAAACCTTAGTAGGACTAGGAGCCTAATGGCTGGGCCATGGGCAGATTTGTTAGGAACACGTCAGGATCCTTGAGGATTTCGACCAAAAAAAAGTCAAGATCCTCGAGGATCCCTTTATAATCCTTTTAGATTGCTCAGTCCCAATAAGGTAAGTACAAATCTCGTAGTAAAAACTGGCACTTAATGCAAGTGTCGCCAATTTAGCAGCATTTTAAAGATAATGCTATCAAATAAAAACCGGCACATCAATGGAAGTGTCGCTAACTTAGCGACATTTTTTTCGAAGTGTCGCATACCTAAGTTGACTATTAACTCGATAAGAGACACTTGAAAGTGTCGCACAAGAGCGTCATAAGTTTAACGCCGACATGTCTGAGAAGTGTCGGGAAATTCCCGACGGACGAATTTGCGATGCTTCTGAAAAGCTTTGATAAAGTGTCGAGAAACTATTTTGCGACACTTTTACTATCATTGGCGACACTTTTCTAGTGTCGCCTAAATCCTTTTTTTTTTTGTAGTGAAAATTGTCATTTTTTAAGAAATGTTAGTCAACGCATTTGCTGACCACGCGCTGTTAAATTTAACAGTTTCTGCTTAAGGTGTCCAATGAAGTGTGGGGGAGTTTAGTACTTAAGTTTGAAGTTGAGAGGTGGATCACACACCATGTATAGTACAGGGGGTCATTAGCTAATTACCCCTTTGTTTTTTGGTCTGCCCCTTCCTTCCTTTGACCGAAAGACGCCCACGGCCTAAAGGCAGATTTGACCTTAATGGTGAGGCGGCGGTAGTCACATATGCAATGGTGAGGCGGCGGCGATCTAGTGGTGCTTCTTATCGTGACGTTAAGGCCTCAGCAGGTGCAATGTCGACGAAATGATGCCATCGTCATTGATTGTGGGGGGGGGGGGGCAAGGACAAGGGGCAAGGGCAAGGGGGCCATCGATGGTGGAGGACGGCAGTATCTTCCGCTGGTGGTGCAGATCAGGAGCAAGGGTGGCGGCTAACGGTGTGCAGATTTGGAGCTGAACGGTGGAGTGACTTTGTCATTGTCTATGCACGGCGTCGACTCCTCGCCGGCGGTGGCGATGGCGCAGCTTGATGCTGGTGGTTACAGCGGCGTTGCTATGGCTCTTCGCTTCTTTGTATCTTATTCCATTGCTCTTTTTTTTCTCTCGCTACTCCGGCAGCTTTGTAGCGGCGGCGGTGGTTTGTTATGCCCAAGACTGAGGTGGAGCTATGTACATTGGTAGTGTGCAGTGGTTGGGCCGATCAGCTCTGGTGATGGCGGGGTTACGGATGGCTGAGGCATCACTCCTACTAGGATTATAACCCATGGCATAGTGGCCCTCATGTTTGTGGACGCAGAGGCTATCTTCGCGGCGATGTTACCGTTATTATGGCGATGGCTATTTTGCAACGGCGGTGGGTTGTTTGGCTGCTTTGTACCTGGCCATCCCACTGGCCGGTTCCTCGTTGATATTTTAGTGCTACTTTGGATTGCAGAAATGGAGGCCGTTGTGCACCTTCAAACTTTGTC
The DNA here is from genome assembly GCA_033070095.1 of Escallonia herrerae. Classification (NCBI taxonomy): domain Eukaryota; kingdom Viridiplantae; phylum Streptophyta; class Magnoliopsida; order Escalloniales; family Escalloniaceae; genus Escallonia; species Escallonia herrerae. Next base: position 136,352 of record JAVXUP010002110.1, on the reverse strand, counting down.
ATACAACTGCCGGTGGCAGCTTGCTAAATTATGAATTTTATTCAATGACAATAGTTGTATCTGGAGACGGTGTGTCGACAGCTATTCTGTAGGTGGTTCTGACACTTCGTTGCTATATGGCTTGTTCCTTTCTTTTTTTTTCCCAAAACATGGTTGTGTTTTTTTTAGGTCAATCAGCTAGGCGAGCGGGTCCCAGAGATGGGGCTAATTTGTTGCTGCTAAAAATATGGTCCAAAACCCTAGCAAAAAATGATGACCTGCAAAATAGTAAACGAGTGACAGCCTAGTGGGTTTCTCGACGGAGAACTCTTCAAGGCTTAAGTCAAATCACAGCTACAGCATAAGGACTCTAACTGAAAAAGCATAAAAGACTGTGTGTATCAAGTTGTTTGCAAACCTGAGATAGTCTCACTTATAGAGCTATAGGTAGAAAAACCTTAATAGGACTAGGAGCCTAATGGCTGGGCCATGGGCAGATTTGTTAGGAACACGTCAAGATCCTTGAGGATCCCTTTATAATCCTTTTAGAATCCTCAGTCCCAATAAGGCAAGTACAAATCTCGTAGTTAACCCTAAGTATGATCGCGAGTCATAATTGACACGTGTTGCGCGTTGATTGATGGTGTACTTTTTTAGCTATATCACTACTTATAATGAGAACACCACTTTTGATGTAACACTCATTTTGCTATCACACTTTGCTATCACACTGAAAGTGATTCTAGTACCTACAAGTGTTCAAAAATAAGGACTTTTTCTAAATTCTTCACAGGAATTTAGACAACCATCAGGGTAAAACTTGTTAAAATCTTCTAGCCATCACTCCACAAGCCTTCGGTTACCGGGGAGAGTTACCCTCCCTTCTTCTAACTCACATTACCACACATCAACTTCTTTTTCTCCCCTTCTCCCTTCCTCCGTCTTCTCTGCGGATTGAAATAGGCAACTAACAATTCTTCCGAGAATTTCAATTCTCCGAACGGTAAGCGTGCGTCAAATTCTTCTTAGAATTCTATATTCTTTTATCACAAAAAATTGTCATTGAACTTTCCAATGGGTACCGAAGCGGAGATCAGCAGCAACGAGGAGGGCTTCCACAGCGCCTAGTACGCAGGCACCGTTATCCGCCCCTGGAAGCCTAAAAACAAGGTGCTGGTCCAGTAAAGAACCTTGATTGCCAGCTCGCGGCCCTCTGGGAGGTGTTCAACGCAGTGTAGCTCCACCCCCCAGCCGCTTTACGAGCGCCGCCGGAGCTTTCAAGTTTAGCTAGATGGTGGACGCTTACAACCACGACGGGTGGTTTGGAGGGGGTGGTGACCGGGATGCTCGCTGGAGGCAGGTATGCCATCTACTTTAAGCCACGTGGAAGGAGATGGAGTTCGGGCGGCCATGTCAAATTCTTCCTAGAATTCTGTATTATTTCATCACAAAATTTTGTCATTAACCTTTATGCTACCAATTTTTCTTTCTGTATTCTCCTTAACTGTAGTTTCCCTGCATTTTTATGCCACTGATTTTTTCTGGATTAACTTATCGTGGAAGAGATGTGCGACAAAGTGGCAATGGGAGGCCACCTGGTGGTGGGATGCGAGAGATGCGACGTCGGCAAATTTGGCAGTTGTGGGTGGGCAATTCCTCGGCAGATCCTTGGAGGCGTCAAGAGGTTGTGGGTGGCAGTGGTCTAGGTAGGAGACAGACATTGGTTTCTATCGAGAGGTGGTGGTGGTGGTTGTCTTTGTGAGAAGGTGGTGTCCCGTAGTGCTGGGTGAGTAGTGTAGTGGGGGGTGTGCACGCGCATGTGATGTGTGTGTGATTTTGAAGGTTAATTTAATAATTAACGAGGGTAAAGAGAAAATCTTAATTTGACTTTGGATTGTCCAAATTTAAGCTTCTGACCTACGAAACCGGATATTTGGATTGAGGTACTAAGTTATACAACGGGAAAGTGCTCGGCACATGCTATATCCTAATTGGTGTCGAAATTGTTTTTATGTGATTTTTGTGATTTTTATCCCAAAACAAGCAATGGAAAAAATAAAGAGTCTAAGTTAACCTAATATAGTTTGAATTCAACAATGAGGGTCAAGTGGCCTATGTAACCAGTCAGACAAATCGGAATCAAAACCAGGTAGTTCTAACTAGATCCTACGAGAGGCGACCTAAATCTCAATCTTTGGTACGACTTCTTCTAGTTGAACAAAAATCAAATTTGAACTCTTTTTGTAATTTTTAAGACTTTTGACCCAGATAAGGTCACAGGAAGGGGAAATGATCTAGACTCACTTAAAGTAATCTAGAAAAGCAATATAAAAGTTATCTCGATATAAAGCTCGCTTAGACGACTCAGGATGGCATTGGGATGGATCCAAGATGCGAATAGACTAAGGAAATAAGAATAATCTTCATTAACTGTTACAGAATTCTCACTAAATACAGTCTACTAATTCTAAGGAAGAAAGGTCCAAAATTTCTTGAAACAATACCACACTTCTAATTCTGAAGCCCAAGGATCAAATTATAGTGGTAAAGAGTAATTTTTCGAGTCTAAAATCTCTAACAGATGAATCAAAGATCGAAAAAGGTCAATCGACCGGCCTGTGTCGAAAACTGCCTGGTTCAGCTCGTAATTAAATAGAAATTCTTCCTAAATTTTGAGAAAGTATTTGCCCTTAATACGGTAAGAATCTCTGGAAAGACAGATGAGATGCACTAGATTTCAAAAATTATCCTCATGTTACATCTGAATTAACTTATTTAAGTCGTGCGCATCAACTGGTATAGATGAATAATGGCGGACCGCACTGGCTTAAACTCAACGAACTTGACTGGTTTAACTAACTGGACCTGACTAGACTACTGACTGAGTTGGACTCTAATTGGCCGTTCATTGCATTAGACTTAGAGCCCGTTTGGGATTGATTAAAAAAAGCAGATTCAGCTTAAATCTTAATCGGTTTTCAAAATCTGATTTAATCAGAATCAGTTTGTTGTTTGGCAAAAATAGTTGTAAACTGGATTCAATCTATAAAAAGTGTTTGGATAAAAAGTACTTAAATCAGTTTTACTACGACAAAATGACCATAGAAGACACTCAATAAACAATTTTCTAAATACAAACAACGTTAACATAACTTTTATTCATAAACTATAAAATAGAAGAAAAGATTTCGAGATAAGAATATAGAAAAACTTACAGAAATAGTGTGGAGGAAGAGGGCGGATGTATCCATCTATGTGTTTTAGTCGTAGGAAAAGAGATAAATTTCAAAAACTACCTAATTAATTAAGGGGTATGAGATGTCTTTTTATAAAAAAAATATGGGGATAAAATGATAAATTAGAAGGTCAAACCTGATTATGAAAAAAAAGTGATTATTTCATAATCCTCACTTTTGAGGATTATGGATTAAATCAGTTTTTAGCTTTTGGATATGGATTAAATCTCTTAATCTCTTTTACCAAACACTCACAATCCTGGTTTAATCTAGATTTAATCAGGTTTGACCATCTCATAATCAATCCCAAACACCCTCTTAATTAATTTAATTAAGCTTATAATTATTACTTGGTCTAGACCCATAATAATCATATTGAACTTGATAATTAATAAAGCCCAATATCAATAAATAAAAGAGAATAGAATAATATTACAAAATTGGAATGTCTAGAGTATTGATTGCTGCGGCACCTTCCAAAGGGTTAACTTTGCTGCCCTTTACTTCAGGTAGTTGCATTTACTCCCACCTGTAAGCTTCGAAGTTGCACTACACCACGCAAGACCGTTAACGACCTTTGGTCAAAGATTGTAATAGCTTTTTCGGATTCTAAGTGTTTTTTAAAATTGATTTTTGAGTTCCAATTTCAACAATAAAGGCCTCAAATATATAGTAATGATAGTGGGTTCTAGTACTCCAATAAACGTGGAGCTTAAAGTAACCTCTAATGTCCCCTTTTATTATTTTTCAATTTTGTCAGTGTTTGCCCTATTTATTCAAGTACAATAAAACTCTGTGCAAAAAAAAAAAAACATTTAAACTTCAACCAAACTTGGTGAAACTATCTAAATCGAAAAACGGAAAGCGGCTAAATGTTGTATATCCTTAAAAGAAAGACAAAATCAAATGTGTTGGTATGCGATAGAAAACTTCTCTATGGAAACTAACATGGAAGACAATTATGCCCTTATAGCAAGCCCAGGTGCATTAATTCATTAAGGGTGACGAGTTTATTTGAGTTTTAAATTTACAACCATAATTGGTCTCTCTTTCTTCCCTAGCCATCACCAACATCTATGCTGACGGTCACATCGGCAAAGTAACGAAGATCCCGCCGATGGTTCATTGCATCCTGTCGCTAGGTGGCGAGGTCGCAAGAATACAGTCGTAATGCACGATAGCAACGAGGAAGCACGGACGCCGGCGGCGAGAAAGCAATGAATGGCTACGATATGGGAAGAAGGTGGTGGGAAACAACAAAGGCAAAGAGGCAGCACGCAAGGACTTTCCTTTGTCTCGGTGGGAGAGGTCGCTGCTTGTGTGATTGAAATAGGAGAGAGTACGGGAAAAAAAAGAGAATTCATTGTATTGGGCCTTAGGGTTTGAGGGGGAGGGGAACAAAATGACGTAAAAGAAATTGGGTCTTTGATAGTTACCTCGAAATGATGTAAGACTTGTTTGTTTCACGAAAAATATTTTTCTGAAAATATTTTCCGTACTTCTCGGTGTTTGGCGTGCTTGTCGAAAAATTATTTAAGGAAAATGTTTACGTTTCATACAAAAACAAGACAAGTTATATGAAAAACCACTTACCAAAACAAAAATGGGAAGTCATTTTTCGAGACAACTCCCTTCACTTTTCTCTCTTATGCCCGACTCCATCACTGCCTCTACCACCGGTGCCTCCTCAACCTCGCCTCCACCATGGCCGGCTCCACCACGGCTTTCTCCGCCACCTCCGCCTACGCCGCCTCTAGTTTTGTCCTCTCTCCTTCTGTGAATATCTCTCTTGATTTCTTCTACAATCATCGCATGGCTTTTTGACATATCTGAGCACACCTTCCAATCTATTCAACGCCTCTTTGATCATTAAGCTTTTTTTCATTTTTGATGGGAGATCTTCTGACACAACATTTGAAATTCAGTATTTGCTTTTTGGCCATTTTGATTTCTATTGTAAAGTGTAGGTCTACGGTGTGTATGTGTCTTCTGTAGCAGGGAGGGAGTGCTAGATTTGCAATGTTCTTTTTCGATTATGTTGACCATATATATGACTTCCTGCTTTAACCCCAAATCACCAACCAAGCCCTTCAACCAAATAGCTTCCTTCACTGCTTCGGTCGCTGCTATTTACTCAACTTCTGTAGTAGACAAGGCAACAATAGTCTATAGAGTAACCTTCCAACTTATCACACAGCTCGAAAAAGTGAAGATATAACCTGTCAAAGATCTCCTCCTATCTAAATCTCCAGCGTAGTCTATATCCACATATGCAACAATTCTACCATTCACATCATTGCCCCAGTGATAGACTAAACCAGTATCTCTTAGGTATCGAAGTATCCGCTTCACTGCCTACTAATGAGCTTTCCCAAGATTACCCATGTACCTGCTAACCACACTGACCGCATGAAAAAAATTGGGCCTCGTACAAACCATAGCATACATGAGACTGCCTAATGCACTAGCATATGGAACACATGCCATGTGCACCACCTTCTCCTAAGTCTGTAGGGGAATAAGCTGCTAAAAGCTTGAAGTGTGATGCCAAAGGAGTAGTCACAAGTTTGGAGTTTTCCATACCTAACCGCTGCAGTATTTGCTCAATGTATTTTTTTTGGGACAAGTACAAAATTCCTGCAGGTCGGTTCCTTTGAATCTCCATCCTTAATATCCTTTTTGCTCTACCCAAGCCTTTTATCCAAAATTCCCTTTTCGATTGCTCTTTCAAACCGTTGATATCTGACATAGATTTTGCAGCAATCAACATGTTGTCAACCTACAACAGCAAGTATATATGAGAACCATCCGTGAGCCTCTGGTGATACACACAACTGTCATAGGCACTCTTAGTGTAACCTCTCTCTGCCATGAAAGTGTCAAACTACTTATACCACTGTCTTGGAGATTGCTTTAATCCATACAAGGATTTCTTCAATAAGCCGACATGATCTTTCTTATCCTGGATCACGAACCTTTCTGGCTGACGCATGAATATCTACTCTTCCAACTCACTATGTAGAAAAGTTGTCTTGACATCCAGCTGCTCTAACTCTAAGTCATATAGAGCAACCATAGCAAGCAACATTCTTATCGAAGTATGTTTTACAACATGAGAAAATATTTCATTGTAATCAGTTCATTCTCTTTGAGTAAAACCCTTAGCTACCAAGCGTGCTTTATACTTTGCATCTTCCGTTCCGAAAATTCCCTCCTTCTTGTAGACCCATTTGCAACCAACAACTTTCTGGCCCACAGGCGGTTTCACCAATTCCCACGTTTGATTCTTGTAAAGAAATTCCATCTCCTCACTCATAGTAACTATCCACTGCGCTGATTTCGTGCTCCTGATGGCCTCTTTGTATGTAACAGGCTCTTCAACCTCAATATCCTCTGCCACACTTAGAGCATAAGTAACCATATATGCATATCCATACTTCTGAGGAGGTCAAATTTCTCTTCTTGATCTATTTCTGGCAATACTATATTGTTGTTTCTGAGGTTCCTCATTCTCCTCGATAGAATGAGAACTATATTCTTCATCTGTAGGAATTATAGGCAAAGAATATAGAGCTCGGACCTCTAGCTCCACCTTCTCCCTGACACCGTGATATTTCGCTGCATCAATCAACTTCTCTTTCTCTAAAAGCATAGAAGACTCATCAAAAGTCACATCTCTACTAATTAGGAACCTAGATGACTTAGAATCAGGAGACCATAACTTGTACCCTTTTACCCATCTTATATAGCCAAAGAAAATGCACTTTTTCGTTCTCGGCTCAAGTTTACAATCATTAACATGAGCATAAGCAGGACAACCAAATATCCTCAAATTTTCATAATTAGCATGCTTACCAGACCAAACTTCTTCAGGAGTCTTACAATCAATTGCGGTCAATGGAGACCTATTCACCAAATATGCAGCTGTGTTAACAGCTTATGCCCAAAATTCCTTTGATAACCCGATATTTGAAAGCTTACATCGAGCCCTCTCAATGAGAGTCATATTCATACGTTCTGTAACCCCATTCTGCTATGGTATTTTTAAACAAGGAAAAGCCTCACTATGCCTTCATTTGTGCAAAACTCTGTAAAATCATCCAAGCAGAATTCCATGCCATTTGTCAATCCTCAAGTATTTAATTTCTTTGCTGGTCTATTTTCAATCATCGTTTTAAACTGCTTCCACTGAACAAAGACGTCACTCTTCTTTTTCAAAATGTACACCCAGACCTTTCTTGAGAAGTCATCAATAAAGGTCAACATATATCTGCCACCACCCTTAGAAGGAACCGTGGAAGAACCCCAAAGATCTGAATGGACATAATCCACCGTACCTTTGGTGGTATGAACGGCCCGACTAAATTTCACCCTGCACTACTTCTTGAAAACACAATGCTCATAAACATCCAGCTTCCCGGTTTTCTTGCTTCTTAGCAAACCTTGTTTGCTCTGCACATCCATACCTCTCTCATATGCCCAAGACTCATATGTCAAAGCTTGGTAGTGTTAGAATCTATACCAGAAGATGAAGCTAGTGATGTTGCTCCTGTAAATATGCTACCCTGTAACAAATAGAGACTATTTTGTTTCTACCCCTTCATCACAACAAGAGCACCCTTCATTAGCATCATAACTCCACCTGCAGCCCAATAGCTACAACTATTGGAGTCAAGCAACGTGCCTGACATCAGTCAAAGTTCTCACAATACCATCATGCATCCTAATCTGAATTGAACTTATCCCTACCATCAAATGAGCGATAAGTGGCAAACCAATCCCTGTTGGAACATGTATGATAGGAGCAACCCGTATCAAGAATCCACCCACCACCGAGGAACATATAGTAACTAAGAAAATATCTGCACCATCAGAATTATCTTCTACTACTCCAGCATCAGCCGTCTTGAAATTACCCTTTTTTTTCTTTACCTCAAGACAATCCTTTCTATAATGCCCTTCCTTGTGACAATGATAACACTTCAATTTTCTGACATTTGACTGAGACCTCGATCTTCCTTGATTTCTAGACCCAGCATGGTCAGTGCTTCGGCCTCGAGCCATCAGACCATCACCATGTTCTTCTCCCCTATTTTCTAAAACCTTCTTCCTTAATTCTTGAGAATTTATCACAGCATCAACCTTCTCCATGGACATACTATCCTTCCCATATAATAAGGTAGTAACAAGATGTTCATATGATGGAGGTGTTGAACATAGTAACAGTAAAGCTTTATCCTCATCTTCTATCTTGATATCAATATTTTGCATTAATATTACCTTGTTATATTCATCAAGATGATTATTGATCGATGTACCTTTGTTCATCCGAAGAGTAACAGCCGTTGCTTTAAATACAGGCGATTTGTCAGAGACTTCGTCATGTATAAGCTCTCCAATTTTATCCACAATCCAGCCGCAGTCGTTTCCTTGAAAATCTTTCGCAACACGTTGTCGGCTAAACTCGGCAACAGATATGGGCTCTCTCCAACATGTCTTTTTATTAACAGCATACATCGTATCAGAAAGCTCTTGTTTCCCCTTTAACACTTTCAACAACCCTTGCTGAATTAGAACAGCAAGCATCTTCATCCTCCATAAACTAAAATCGTTTGATCCATCAAAGTTTTCAGAATCATACTTCATCGAAGTATTTGGTGCCATTGCAAGGTGCTTTCAATCTACCATGAACCTCAGCTCTGATACCACTTATTAAAGAATATACTAGATTTTGCATCAAACAATAAAGAAGAAAATAAAAAACAATAACAGAAAATAAAGACACATAAGACACAAGATTTACGTGGTTCGACAAAAGCCTACTCCACGGTAGTAGCAACGATTTCACTTTGTCTAGTTATGGAGATTACAGATCTTTGTCTCTCTCAATAAACACTCTCAAAGAATGACTCATCTCTCTTGTACTTAAAACACAATACAAGGCAACATGTATATAGTTCGAGATAAGTAGTGGCTTTCTTTAAATAACCAACATGGGACAAGAGGACTTATATACTTAGGGTCAAGTTGTAACCTTCTTGAATAACCGATGTGAGACAACCACACATTCTGAATTTTTTTTTTATCCAAGACATATTGTCACATCCCTCAAGATATTCAAGAAAGGTTTCGTGGTCGAAAGGAGAGAACAACAAAAAATGTCTTATGCACTATCAACTTTGATTTAAAATTCACTTCTGCACTTGCAGGATGGGAAGGAAGTGCGCATGACTCTCGTATTGTAACTAATGCACTTTTCAGGCCGAGAGGTTAAACATTCCTGAAGGTATTAATAGAAGTTGGAATATTTTAGTTGTTTCTAACAAGTAGTATGCTTTAAGTAATATATCTTTTTTCATATTTGCAGGAAAATACTATCTTGGAGGTCCTGGTTATGGTACCAAAAATGGAATTCTCTCTCTTTATCGTGGTGTTCGTTATCATTTGGAAGAGTTTAGTGAGCGGATGCTCACTAAAGACGAGAGAGAGCTTTACAACCTCCGCCACGCTTCTTTGCGAATAACTATTGAAAGAGATTTTGGACTACTAAAAGGGCGTTTTTGCGTGTTAGATATTGTTCTACATTGATCATTCAAAAGATAGGTAGATGTAGTACTCACGTGTTCTATCATTCACAACTACATTATGAGTGTGGGTCCGAATGACCAAATCGCTTGAAATGTTATTCGAGAGATATAATCTCAACGGCAAAGTGGACGAGAACGAACAAGACCAAAGCCAACTCCACGGGAGGAGAGGAAAGAACATAGAGAATGGGCAATGAAAAAATACTTTATAGCAAGTGAAATGTAGAATGATTATATTAGCGCGGGGCCGGGGGTGGGGGGTGGTTGGGGGGGAGGGAATGTTTAGGAATATGTTTACTTACTCTTGTGACATTTGTTGTACTTGTTTTCCCCCTAAGAATGTGTATTTAAATTGGATAAGATCATATCGTTTACTGATATTTTGTATGATTTTATCATGTTCATAGGTACTTTGGCACACGACCATAGGTACTTTTATCATTTTTCCGCATGTGTGGCCCAAACGGCGGAAAACGAAATCAAGAAAACATTTTTAGGAGATTGTTGTTTTCTGAAAAGCATTTTTCAAAAAACGTTTTCCATTAAGCATTTTTCTTGAAACAAACAGGGCCGTAGTGATGGTAAATTGCCATAGAGAAATTCTCCATGGCATGATAAATAAATTCTGACTTGCCCCAGAAGGAATTCATTGCATTCTCATATTCTTTTGCAACGCACTGCTAAAGTAGATCAGTCTCAATAATAAACTACATCTTTGTCGAGGAACAAATACGAACCATCATGTGAATCGATTGGAGTTGAGAATATCTTTTGTCTGAACCTCATGACAACTTAATGCTTCATTCAAACTTGAAGCTTTGCTGCAATTTTCCTGAACGTCTTTGCCATAAATTAGGGTTATGTATGCCTGATATTATGGATATCTTAAGCCTGACGAGCCTTTACCTTTCCTTTTATCGATTATAACCTTTTACACTATTCACCATAAAGAGATTACAAGCCTTATATTACCAGAGTAATATCTCGATCAGTAACTTAAAAATTTTTACCTTGTTTCCCTTTCTTATGATTTTTGCAAGGCATCATGTCATATCAGGTATAGCTGCCAGGAAATATATCACATAGCACCCCGTGTAAGGTCACACGTACCTGGCGGCTGGCAGCCGCATAATTGCTGCCGAACGTTGCCATGGAACTTCATAGGCTTAGACGGCACAACAACCCATTTTGTCAATCACCTCAATATTCGTACTGATTCTACATCAAAGAACATAGAACTGTTCATTTCTATAATGCAAACAGACTTTACCTACCTACCTACCTACCTACCTACCTACACGTGCGCGCTCACACAGAGACTCTAACAGAGTAGACATGTAAATGTGACGTATTTTGACAGCAAGGGTTATTCAATATGTTAAATATACAGTTAATATGTGATAGGAAGACCACACCACAGAAGAATCCGTCGAGGCCGATCTAGGAACCTAGCTTGCCGTGCAGGTTCGTCGCTCTCATAAACGAAACCACTTTTCACATACAAATTCTTTGCTGGCTCATTGTCAACAGCAACGTGCACATATAAATCACTTACTCCTGGAAAAAGAAAAACAATATGAACAAACATAAGTTGATCAAATCAAACTAATTTGAATACAGTCAGTTTGAGACTCGATATGTATTTGATGCACCCAAGAGAAAGCTGGACATCAAGCACTTGGTTGTTTGATATGCATGAACTGAACGAAGCCCCACGTGTAAGGTAGAAGCTAAGAGCCATATACAGTTGGATTGAGAACTACATTCCATTATAAACGCCCTCGGTTTGCATTACGCTACATTTATGCTAACCATATCAGGCGGTACGCCGGGGGGGGGGGGGGGGGTGAGAGAGAGAGGGAGGGAGCAAAGGTGATCAAGAATAAGGTGAAAAATAATGGACAAAGTCAAAAACACAAGTACCCCAATCTTCAGCAACCATCTTTGAGTTTGTAACAAGCATGTAACCAATTCCGTTTCTAAGCATTTCCTTGGCAACACAAACATTACTCAGATATGCCCTCGCAAAATCAGCACCAATTCCCTGTTCGGAGTAAGTACTATCAAAGTAAGTCATCAGTTGGACAAATCTGTGGATTTATGAATTTTTTGACAAATATAAAGGGCTTGATGTTTGGTGGAAATTTTGCTAGTAAAATCCTTAGTGGTATATCAATTATGATGCCATTTCAAATCTATATCCGATAAAAAAAACCCTTAGATCCACCCCTTTTCTTTTGTTGGAATCACACCGAAACTATTACCCGTAATGTGCGGGTAATTGAGTATATTTACATATAAGAAGCCAAAAACACTCCTTCAATTCATCGACTCCACAAGTCGCATAAAAGTACTATCCCTAAGTTTCCCATGAAAATACATAGGTCATAGTTTAATGTAACATCATTAATTAAACATTTCATACGATGGTCGATGGCACTGCATTATTTTTTCACAAATTTATACTTGACTCTGTCTGGAGAGATGGCAAAAGGGTTGCCTACGCTAAGCACACTTAAGGTTTGCTACTATTACACTCGCCTACCATGGTACGAAAAATTACGCTCCGCTCTGTGTGGTTTTTTTTATTACCTAACACTAAGCCCCCTCCTGTAAAAATAGTCAACGAGTAAGACCGAAAAGTAACATTTATTGTAACATACCAAGATTGCCCTCGAGATCTTAAACAATTAAACTTATCACGAGACCAAAAGAAACTGACTAAACACCATCCTTCTTCCTCGCCTTGCTTAGACGTTTTCACATTACCACCCATCGCCACAACCACATGACGATGGTGACAGTGGCGATGCTAGCAGTGTTAGTGACGGGTCTAAAGAAATTTACACCGATGCAAATCCAAAATCGTGAGAGCAACCTAGAGAGAAAATTGATCATAAATTCTCTGGTTAAACTCCTGAAAAAAGTCAGATTAGATCTGCATCTCTCTATTGTATGAGAAAAACCTATTTTTGCCGTTTGGTAAGGCTTCGTGGTCATCCAAAGGACCATTGCACAAAGCATTTCATCGGGAAATTGTTACAATAAAGTCATGACTCATTGAAACCACCAGAAATGATGTCCGCCCTACCAAATTAGGGTTTCGATGGGGAACAGGCTGCCGCTGAACGTCATCGATCTATGACCACCTAGTGTGAAGATGACCATCAAATGATTAAACCCAAACCTAATTGAAACTGAATCTAGAAGCTCAACTGGCCAGAATCAATCAATAAGTAAAAAAAAAAATTGCTGAATTGCGGTTCTTGATGTGGTTATCTTTGGAGGGCTGTTGGATGGGGTTGATATCGATGGGATTGCAATTTCAAGGCCCCAGAACTAAAGATTTGTGATTGTTTGGGGGTGTGTGTGTGTGCGGAGAGAAGTGTGTGGCGATTAGAAATGCCGGTGTTGGGCGGGGGTATGGTGGTGACTGTAATTGGAGGCTGTACTCAGAGGCTAAGGCACGTATGTTTGGTTGTAGGTTTAGGGTAGTTTTATTCCAAATTAGCGATCTTTAGCCCTAGGCTCAGATTATCTGGGCAATCCTCTTGAAATTTCTAAATAATAGCGAGGGTAACATTGTCATTTTATTTTTCTGTCACCACAATAATCCAGCAAGGTGTAGACTGTAATTTTTGACACCGCGGTAGACGAGTGTAATAAGAAGAAACCTCAATAGACCGAGTGTAGGTAACCCTTTATTATGATCTTCATAACTCATCAAAAGGGACTACTAAACATGGACTATGATCAGAATTTTTAATCTCGGAAAATAATAAAACCATACGCATTCCCATATTCTCTTTTTTCAAGTTTTATCCTATTTCCTAGGTACCTTCGAGAAGCAAGAGAAACCAGAATAGAAGAAAATAGCGCCTTTGTACGCGATATTCTATAGCCCAAGCAAATGTACTATAAATATCTACGGCCAGCATCTTACCTTCTACAAACTTCGACATTGACTAGTGATGCCAAGGAAAATGGGTTCGCAGTCGACATGGAAGTGTCACAAGGAATGCAGTCCGAGCCAGATGCCAAGTATGTTGATGTGAGACGTAGCAAGGGCGGAGCAAGGGTAAAGACCAAGGGCTTCCCAGACAGAGACTGAGGGTGGCAGTGCTACAAGGGCAATGGCGCAGAGTGAATACACAACGACAATCACAGTTTGATGCTTAGGTCCAGAGTCAGGGTCCAGTATGTTTCTCTCTAGGATTCTAGAGTGAGAAAGTGAAAGTATTCTGAAAATGTCCAACCTTTCAAATGAATTCTCAAGACCTCTATTTATAGAGGTTGAGATGATGATGTCATCACGTGGCGCTCCTCGGGAGTGACACGTCACCGAGGGGTCCACAGCTGCCGGTGCTCTACGGATTGTCGAATCGCATATTCACCCGGCCTGTCCCGCACAGCGTCGCTGTGGCCAGAGAATCCCCTTGATCTAGCCTCCAATCCAAGCCCTTGCAGAGTCCAACAGGCCTGGCAGCGATGGGGAAAACCCGACGCCCCACTGCCAGGCGGACTAGGCGCGATGCCCTCCGAAGACCTGCTCCCATCTCGGAGTGACCCAGGGGTCATAGCCCATAGGGGTGCCGACGCAAGCCCCCAGTGCCGGAGCACGTAGGCCAGTCATGCAGGCACCCTGGCAGAGACAGTGTCCCGGAGGAGTCACATATCCCGCTGCGAAGGGTTCTCATGCCGGAGCACTACGAACGGAGCCTCCCGGAGTGAAGACGGCAATGGCTTTGTGGTAACGAGCCCATCCCGTGGCGGCAATGACTTTGTGGTAACGAGTCCATCCTGCTGCGAGGGGTCCTCGTGCCGGACCACTACGAACGGAGCCCCCCGTGATTGTGACGGCGATGGCTTTGGGGTAACGAGCCCATCCCGTGGCAGCGATGACTTTGTGGTAACGAGTCCATCCCGCTGCGAGGGGTCCTTGTGCCCGAGCACTACAAACGGAGCCCCCCGGAATGAAGACGGCGATGACTTTGTGGTAACGAGTCCATCCCGCTGCGAGGGGTCCTCGTGCCGGAGCACTACGAACGGAGCCCCCCGTGATTGTGACAGCGATGGCTTTGTGGTAACGAGCCCATCCCGTGGCAGCGATGACTTTGTGGTAACGAGTCCATCCCGCTGCGAGGGGTCCTTGTGCCCGAGCACTACAAACGAAGCCCCCCAGAATGTTGCACGCTCCGGAGAGTGGGTCGAAGCATGTTCCAGTTCATGGCAGGGGCGCATGGTGTGGTGAATAAGTGTGATGCCCGGAGGCCTGTAACATGATTGTGGCGCATGGGCGCGGCGACGACTGTCGCGAGACCATACCTGGTGCCGGGGGCACATGTCATGGAATTTGGTGCACGGGCACGGTGAAGTGTGTATGGTGCCCGGGGGCACGACATTGTGACATAGAGCCTTGGGGCAGAGCCGTATCAGCGGAGCAACGCATGGGCGTGACGGAGTAAGGTGCCGGGGCCACGTCTGTGTTAGTGGCGCGGCACACGGGCGCGACAGAGTGCGTATGGTGTCGAGGGCACTGTAGTGTGACAGGGAGCCCGGGGGCACATGTCATGGAGATGGCGCAGCGCATGGGTGCGACAGAGTACGTATGGTGCCGAGGGCACATGTCATGGAAGTGGCGCACGAGCGCGGCGATAAGCGTCCCGAAGACAACACTTGGTGTCGTGGGCACGTATCATGAGAATGGCGCATGGGCGCGGCAACGAACGTCACGAAGACAATAATTGGGGCGACGAACGTCTCGGAGACAATACTTGGTGCCGGGGCACATGTCATGAGAATGGCGCGGCGACGAACGTCGCGGAGACAATACTTAGTGCCAAGGCACATGTTATGAAAGTGGTGCAGCGACGAACGTCGCGGAGACAATACTTGGTGCCAGGGCACATGTTATGAAAGTGGTGCGGCGATGAACGTTGCGAAGCCATACTTGGTGCCGGGGGCACGTATCATGACGATAGTGCACGGGCGCGGCAACGAACGTCGCGGAGCAATACTTGGTGTCGGGGGCACGTATCATGACGATGGTGCACGGGCGCAGCGACGAACGTCGAGAAGCAATACTTGGTGTCGGGGGCACGTATCATGAGAATGGAGCACAGGCGCGGCAACGAACATCACGGAACAATACTTGGTGCCGAGGCACATGTCGCATGGGCGAGGCGACGAACATCGCGGAGCCGGCACACAAGCGTGCGTCGGCTGTCCCGAAGACGGTATACGAGCTGAGTGTACCTGTCATAACAAGATAATAAACGCAACATGTAGTAATGACAAAGTTGGGAGTGATGGTACGCGGTCGTCGGCGACGGGTCATTCGGTGGTAGTGGCGACTTTGGGCGATGGGCATCGCCGGAGCGGTCACGGACAACGGACGTCATGAGGTTAATGCACGACAGAAGTCCCGAGGTTGATGGACGACGTGCGTCGCGAGGTTGATGGACGACGTGCGTCGCGAGGTTGATGCACGACGTGCGTCGCGAGGTTGATGCACGACGTGCGTCGCGAGGTTGAGGCACGACGTGCGTCGCGAGGTTGAGGCACGACGGACGTCGCGAGGTTCATGCACGACGGACGTCGCGAAGTTTATGCACGACGGACATCGCGAGGTTCATGCACGAACGTCCGCAAACATGGCGGAGGTGCAAAGACATGAGAAAACAAGTGCGCGCGGGAGCGGAGGCCATAGGCCAAAATTGGGAGAAGATCAAGGCCACCACCCCTAGGGAGGCCAAGGCCGACCCCTTGGGAAGGCCTTGGCCGACCCTAGGGGGTGGCCAAGGCCAATGGTCAACTCCCATGAAGGGAGGCCAATGGCCAACTCCCATGAAGGGAGGCCAAGGCCACTCCCCCTTTGAGTAAACTTCGGGCGCGCCGACAGAAGGTGTTTTAACGGGCAATGACAAATCCAAAAGTTGCATTGCGGCGAGCGTGTCGACGTGAATCGTACGCACGTGACGAACAAGGTGCCAAAGTCACATACGAAGTGTATGAAGCGCGAAAGGGCCTTTGCGCGAAGAGTGAACAACCGGGGGGGAAGGCCAAGACCAACCCTCCATGGAGGCCAAGGACGACCCCATGGCCTTGGGGGAGGCCGAGGCCGACCCCATGGGGTTGGCCAAGGCACATGCCCTTGATCCCGTCGCTCCGGTTGCGCCATCGGTTGATGTTTTTGGTGAAAAGGTGCTTGGGTGGTCGCGGCACGACGAACGTGGTACCATGAGTTACGCTCACGTGAAATAATTGGTGACTAAGGCATGCGAAGCAAGAAACGCACGTACATGAGCGTTCGCACTTTGACCGGTTCAATGTGCAAAGCGGGACCCCTAGTGGGCCTTTGGGTGCGACCAGAATAGGTTGGGAACAACTAGATAACCTGCATGCGTGACAAATAAGAAGGTAGATAAGATTTTATTGATACCTTTGGCTTCATTCCCGTTATTTCATCTGGAAGCTTTAGACACCGGTTAAGATCCAGGGTCCCAACTACTACTCTATCTTCTCCATCATCTGAAAACTACAAATACATAACCGAGAAAGTTGGATACCACATCAGAATATGACAAATGAAACATATGAACCCACGCATGCACAGATGTAGTGAAATAAGACGTGATTCGGATAATCATATTAAAGACCATGAGTTTAAATTGGTCAATCGGGAGCAAAGGACTCGTGTAGTTAATGCAAGTAATTTGGGACAAAGGCTTAGTTCAGTTAAGCATAGACCGCCAGAAATATTAAAACCAAACTCACGAAGCATGACATAAGCTCCATAATTATAGAAGAAGGGAGGGAATCGAGTGCACTAAATCTGTTGATCTCTTATACCTTCTCAAAAGCACACATACTCCAAACAATCAGGATGTACTGTAGTACTGAAAATTGAATAAACTAGAAAACCTGAGCATGGCTTTTAGAGATATTCCACAGAAAATTCCTTTGTGCTGACCCTTGAGCACCAAGAACAAAGTAACTTACTAGACTTCTGTTATGAGTTGCTAAATAGAGCTTTCATTAACCAAGGATGATGTACCAACTACATAAAATGCTTAAGGCCTATCATGATTCCATTCGAAGTAGAGAAAGAACAAAGCATAGAGCCATGGCATAGGTCTTAACCACTAACATAATCGGGATGCGAGAACCAAGACAGCTCTCTGAATACACTGCACTGAAAGTACCCCCCACTAGTGCCATATAGACCATATATGGAAACATAATTTCTCTACTCTGTAGGACGTGGGCAATAACCGTAGGAGAAAAGAAAAAATTTCTGTAGTTAAGTACCTCTAGAGCTGGGTTGCAAAACATGAATTTGTGGCAATATTGCAGAAAAATAAGTAGACAAACTCAAACGAGGATGCAATCCTACGTAGCATTACCTGATAAATGTTTGGTATTATGATCGCCCATGAGCCGTTCACAGTATAACTGCTAAATGTTTGGGCTTAGACAATCCCAGCTCAATTTTGAAATCGAAAGGAAAACAAAAAACTGAGCTACATATATATATACAGAAGTGCACAGGTAATCATGCAGGGAAGCATTCCTACCTTACACGCACTGCATAGATCATCTGAAAGGCCTGATAATTGTGACACTGGAAGTGTAGCATTGATGCAAGAAACTTTTCCAAAGCCCACCCTTTTGCCTGCGACGCGTTCCTTCAGCGCTTCAAACTCACGCTCGGCCAAGTACCTCTTATGATCCTAATAAAACTTGACAAAGAGAAAATACCATCAGTATTACATTAATGTATCTCCACCTTCTGGCGACTCAAAATCTTGTAGCTCGTGTTATACATGCCAATATGATTATTAACCTAGAAATCTGAAGTAGGACCATATCAAGTCCTCACGTCGCCAATATCACCATCAGAATCAATAATGAGTTAGGATTTTCATCAAGATGAAGTGTTTAATTTATATCCAAGCCTCTGTAAAGTTGGAAATTTACAGGTCAATCATTTGCCTACTTTCTTTACTCAAGTATGAGCTCTCAGCTTCATAAATTGGTTCTGTAGATTGGTTTTTCATCAGATCATGTTTGCTCTTGTGCGGCTTTGAGATGGATAAATGGTAATAGATGTGCTGCGGGTCACATTTGCTGTTGTGCGGCCTGGCATTGGATGCAGAATAGTTACAAAAAAGAAACAATATCCATCGGTGATTAGTTAGCTTTGCTATGAACTGGTTTACAATTGTTGGGGACAGCATCTTTGAGGATGATGCACTCTCTCCAGACCTGTATCCAACCTGATTTAATTCTCCATGTAACTTCTTTATCTCATAACACGGGCTATCCATCTGTGATTAGTTAGTGGTTGAGGCTACAAGCATAGCCCTTGTGTAACAAGGTTTCACTTCTTGGCATTTTGTCCTTGATTCCTTTGCTCACTTCAACGCATTATTTGGTAAACCTCATATAATGCAACAAATTCAAAAGATAACTTCATGAACTTTGTGTTGACCATGTAAACAATCAGGGATAAAATGTCCTAGGAAATTGGATGTGACATTTGAATGGAGGATTTCACTTTGGGGAGGTATTTAGAAATTCCTTGAACATAATATCTTGTTTCGAAAGTCTGAAAGAGAATTTGCGAAATTCATAATTTAAATAACTAGTCTAGACTAGTTATTTGACAAATCCCTTCAAAGAGGTCATTTGTAAAACCATTACGTAATTTATGCCTACTATCTAGGATATATGCTCCCTATTAATTTCTAGGATATCTGCTCCCCACCCTTTTAACAATTTATTTGTTTCTTTTTTTTTTTAAGGAAAGTCTTGAATACATTAATACTCATCCAAACAAAGAATTTACAAATACCCACTAAGAACCCTCAAAATAATAAAAAAAATCCCAAACAGAATATTTTGTGAATGAAGGAATTTCAAAATGAGGGAATTTGAAAGTACCCATTGTTTCAAAATTCCATATCCAAACACACTCTGAAATGCTTTTGAATTTTTTGCAAATTCCTATAATAGTATTGAAACATCTAAAAATTGAATCAAACACAATTACTCCCTCCGGACAACAAATAATTGTCCCTTTTCTATCTTGAATGTCCAGAAATTATTGTCCACTTAGAAAAGTAAAGCGTATTTGTTAGTGCCATATATTTCCGGTCTATACCACTGAGTTTTAGGCACAAATTGATGACAGCAACACCATTAATAGGGGTATACATGGAAATGTATGCAGTTAAGAGCGGTATAAATTGCAGTCACGTGGCTGTCAGTGCTAAGTCAACGATATATTTGACAATACAATCAGCAAAACAACAATGCTTACAGTTAATTTGACATGTTCAAATAACATAACATTCTACGAATTCACAAGAAGGTCAAAAAATAATGAAAATAAAGAACCAGAGCGAGTAAACGGATTTGGATTTGGACGAGTCGACTCACTTCGATTCCGAAGGACGGCTGGAAGCTGTAAAAGGACCGAACTCGGAGGCATGAGGCGGCCCAAAGCTCGCCTTCGGAGTTGGCCACGGCGACATTCAACGAAGACTTATCGATTGTTAGATTTTCGTGCGTGCAGAGCTGCGAAGCGGCGGCGGCACTGCGGCGAGGAGTGCTGCGAACAGGAACGGAGGTGGTGGGCTGTGGTCTGGAGTTGAATGAAGTGGCGGTGCTAGGGATAGAAGGAAGGGAGATGGGCAGAGGTGGAGTTGCGAGGACCGCCATTTCTTTATCCTCTGTCTTCCTCTCTCCCCGTTTTATTTGTCTTCTCAATCTTATACTAGCTAGCTAGTATTAGGTCCTATTAGTAATGAGACTTGTCATATTAATAAATACATAAAGGCAAAAATGAAATAGTATCAAATTTTATATCCTAAAAATAAATACATAAAGGCAACAATGAAATAGTATCAAATTTTGTATCCTAAATGTCAAAACTTAGCGACAATTTTGAGACGTCTTGGAATATAGAAAATTGATCCATGGGAAAGATGGAGTATATACTTTGGTATATTAATCTTTGGAAAACTATACTTAGTACTCTTAAATTTTGGGCTTGATATATTCGCTATATTTTCATTTGAAAAATAAACCAACACCCTTTATCGATAGATTTATCTAAATTGCCTATATAGTCGTAACGTATTTTCAATTGCTAAATCTAACTATTTCACAAAGCACAAAATCTCATATCTCAATCCAACAAAAATCATATCAATGAATACAACAAAAACCACCTACCAACCAACAGCAGTCAATTAGTCACCACGACCACTGTTCCTGAAACACCACCACCACCACACCCTTTACCAACGACTAACAAAAAAACCAACCACCATAGACCCAGCACCGCCATAGACCCACGACCTTTAGCACTACCGTAAACCAACCACAAACGGTCCCACCACCCCTACCCGCTTCTTGCACCACCAACAAAAAACCAAAGTGCAACCACCATTGTCTCTAAATTGCTGTCAACATCACTATAGCTGCTGAATTGACACCATCACATCCGTAGAGTGGATTGGGGGGTGTCTATGTGGGGGGAGGGGGTCGTGACTGTAGTGTTTGTCTGTATGTGTGTGCGCACGCGTCCGCATTTGTGTTTGTTTGTGTTCGTCTTTGTGTGCGATGTGCATGTGACTCTCTCTCTCTCTCTCTTGCTCTGTGTGTGTGTGTGTGTGTGCGCGCCACGTGGGTCTGGGTGGATAGGGTAGGGGTGGGTGGGTGGGTGGATGTGTATCTATCAGTGTATGTACCTTTGTGTGTGTTTGTGTTTGTGTGTGTCTGTGATTCGAGGCCATACGGGTTTATCTTGAAATCCGACAAATGAGATGTGAATTTCTTTGATTTGGTTAGAAATGTATCTGGGATGAGGGAGTTGAGTGCCGTATCATCCCAGAGGCCTGTTAGAATGAAATCCGAGACCTTTCTTCTTACGTGACCATCAGGTTTGCAGTGAAGTAGAGGCGTTCAAGAGTGTTTCGGTATCCAATGATCTTTTTATATGTCTATATAGATTTTCTGTCACCAATTTGCCACATCAATCCCTTAATAAGATTGACAGTCCTCGCATGGATCCATCACCAAGCCCTCACTATCTCCAAGATAAGGTGGTAGGTTTGGTCATGCGCAAGAAAGGATTTAATCTGCAAAATTTGGCGGTGAACATTCTAGACAAGAGGCCTTCAGACTGATGCAGGATTTTCGAGTTATTTTTTGCTAACAAAGATAAATTAAATGATTTAATATCCCAAAAGCCAAGACCCCTTTTGTTTTTGGGTCCGTAGAAGACGAAGCAATTGACCAGATGAAAGTTTTGAATTTTAGTTATGTCTCCTGACCAAAAAAAAAGAGTAAAAATCATATTCAGTTTTTAACACACATGTGTAGGAAATAAAAAACATTGCATATGTTACATAAGTAATCTGTATAGGACCAAAATGATTACCGTTGTACCTTCTAGTTTTTCAAGGAGGTGGCTTTTCTGGCCAGTGTAGCGAAATAGAACCTTGGAAATAAAGGATTGGAAGAAGGCTTTTCGATTGGTGATCATATATAAGGAGGTGCCAAAATATTGTCCAAAAGTCTTAGCCACATGTAAATTGAAGCAAAAAGAGACGTGTGTTATCATAAAGGGATCAATATTAGGGCTACAGACCGGTGATGATTTCTTAAAGTTGATGAATTGTCTAGAATTTCAGCAGTATCTGTCTAGGATTGTTTTGAGCTTTTCACCGTATAGAAAATTCGTCTAAAAAAAAAGTGGTATCATCTGCGACCATGAAATGGTTGATTGGGTAAGTATAAATTGCTTCCACAAATACCTTTAGTTCTTCTGCTTTGATTAGAGCCACAGAATGACCTCAGAGCAGAGTACATATCAAAAGTATGATAAAGGATCACCTTCCTAATGCCACAAGAAGGAAGGATTCTTTTGGATAGAGACACGCTGATCCAGATTGCATACGAGACTTTCCTTACGCACTGCATGGTCAATGTGATCCAGGATGAAAGGAACCTGAGTTTTGTGAGATCAACATCGATGAAATCCCATCTTATTTGGTCGAAAGCTTTGCTTATGTCTATCTTGAGTGGAGCAATACTTAGCTTGCCTAACTTCTAGTTGAATAAAATAGTCAGCCATTGTGTGATGACTATGTTATCAACTATATATACACTTTTTGAAGGCATTTTACTAAGGAGACATGAGGACGATAGGATGCATAGAAGCTAATTGGCCAGCACTTTGGAGATAAGCTTATATATAGTGTTGCATAAGCTAATAGGCCAAAAAAACTGAGGGATATTGAGGAGAATTTCCTTAGGAAATAAGCAAATTGACTTCGGATATAATATGTCCATAGTTGAGGAAAAGAGTACCCTACTACTGATGTCATTTTTTTAAGTATGACCAACACTTTTGATAACAAAAGGCGGTAAATAGTTAGTCAGAGAGGGCCTATGCAGCTTCTTTGTCTGTGAAGGAACGATCCACTAAAGCATTTTGACAGGTGAAAGGGAGACTGAGAGTGCATTGACAAGAGAAAATCTTCATCGAGCTCTATTAAGGTGTGTCGATTGGGTGCTGTAAATAAATTCGAGCAATAACATTCAAAGCTTTCTATTACCAGTTTTTCATTTGTAGTCCAAACATTAGTGGTACGATAAATCCCATTGATACGATTGAAAGATTTATGAGTTCAGGTATAGGTGTGTAAGAGCTTTCTGTTACGGTCCCCATTTTTTTTTATCCGAATAGACTTCATTTTTTTAGCCTAGAAGAGTTATTTGCAATCAAGTAACCAATCCCAGATGCTTGGAAAGGCACTGACTTTTCTTGATTACCAATGGTTTAGGGAGATAAGCTGGGCAGGTCCAAGTTGTCGGGCAAATAATTTTAATTTTTGCTAGAATACTACCTTTAGTACCCTAATTAAATCTAAATAATAATTAATTAGATGATTTTTTAGCGATAATCGAGAATTGGTATGGTACGAGAGGCTAAAATAGTTTTGGGATCAAAATGTAATTATGTAAAATTTTGGGGTCAAAATGTAATTATGAAAGGTAAGGGGCCATCTTCTAATTTTGAAGAGTGGGTGATTAGTGGCATTTGCAAGTGGAAAGCTTGAGAAGATGCCATGGGAAATATTGCCACCTCCTACTTTGGGGGGAGGGGGGTCACTAATCAAAAAATAGAAAAGAAAGGGAATTAAAGAGAGAAGGAAAGGAGCAAAGAAAAAGAAAATAAGAAGAAACAGAAAGAGAAAAGAAAAGAGCTTCGGCAGAGGGGAGGAAGGGGGAGAGAGAGAGAGAGAGAGAGAGAGAGAGATTGAAAGATTTCTAAAAGGTAATCCCTTTTTCTTGTTAGTGTGTGTTTTATGCCGCCAGTGCTTGTGTATGTATTGTATGTGTGCATTTTAGTGTATGTGTATGTGTGAGTAAGTGGTGAAGGGAGGGGAGCAGCCAAGGTGGCTGCTTTTTGTGTGTGTGTGTGTGTGAGAGAGAGAGAGAGAAACGGTGAAGGGAGGGGGAACAGCCATGGTGACTACCTTTTCTTTGTGTGCTCGCGCGCGTTTTTGTGTGCGCGTGCGTATGTGTAGGGGAGAGGAACTGAGGTAGGTGCAGTGTCTATGTGCATTTAGTGTGTGTAGTAAGTGTGCGTGAATGTAGTAGTGTAGAAAATTGTGTGTGTCTGGTTTATGTGCAAGGGTAGGTGTGTGTTTCAGTGGGTGTATTGTGTGTTTTCAGAGTGTGTATGACTGTGTGTTAGCAGGGTGTGTGTGTGTATATGTGTGTGCAGATAAAGGGAAGTGAAAGTGTGTGTGTCTTATGTAAGTGGGTGTATGTATTCCAACTGGTAAGAGGAAGAAGTACAGAGGTGAACAGTGGATTAAATTAGGGTTATTAAGGTTTTGAATCGCGAAGTGTTGCTAAAACCCTTATATAATTGATTTTTAAAAGCCATTTTTAGCAAATTTTGGCTAAGTGTAAAAAAGAAATCCAAGTTATTTTTGGAAAATCTACAATGTTAAAGTTTGGGATTTTTCTAAGTTTGTGAAGGGCATTAAATGATTTTGTCGCTGAAAAGAATTCACATTTTATTTAAAATAGCAAATCAATGCAATTTTGTTAATAAATTTTATGAGGGCCCTAAATTGCGATACTGATTGCGATTTTTAGCGATATCTGTTGTTTGGCACTGTTCCATTACTCGTCCGGGGCCATTTTGGTAATTTTGACTTGTAAAATTTTTTAAAGGACTTTTTGGTCCTAAAATATGTTTAGTGCATATAAGAAGTTGTTTTAAAGGGTTTTGGGGTGTTGGCGGTGGGATAGCTGCCGGGGATGTTTTCCTAATTTTTCACAGGATAGGATTGCTTTGGTAATTTTACCTACAAGAGGGATGTTTTAGTAAATTCACAAATGATAGGGATATTTTAATGGTTTTATTTACGAGAAGGATGTTCTGGTGATTTAGATATGAGGGATGTTTTTGGTAATTTTACGTGCGAGAGGTATTTTGGTAATTCTTCATGCTGGTGCAGAATTTTTTGTGAACCGCGTAGTTAAGCGTCAAGATTGACGGGAATCAGGGGAGGATGTTAGTACACCACAAGCTTGGGAATTTGATATTGCTAATGCGTTAATAAGGTTAGGCTAAGGATCCGATTATCGAATCAAAATAACTAACCGTCGTAAGACGCTATGCATGGTTAAATGGAAAGGGGTAGAATAAAGTGTGTGTATATGTTTGAATGATATTTGACGAATAAGGTCTTATTTGACTAGGTAATATCACTCATTGCAGTCAGGGCTTACGATTTACATCTGCTAAAAACCAATTAGGTAAGGATAATGCAGTCCTTGTATGCTAAGAATCGATTCGATCAGCATACCTGACATCAATGATGATGTTATGCAGAGACTGTTGTGCTATTGTTATGAAATGCTGGCAATTATTGATAACCGATATCTCTCCTATTTAAGAACGTTGTTGAGGACTTATAGTAAAGTTTCCAACAAGTCTGCTCTGTTGTTAAGCTATAATGCGGTTAGGGACAAATATTCTTTTTATGAGTTCCCTTCTTAATGATAGTGTTTCTTTTAATTACATGAGACTGGGATGAACACTCTGTATAACGAGACATCAAAATGAGGATGCCCTGTGAAATTTATCACTGGCAAAAAGGAGGTATGTCGTGTCTGGCCTAAGTCTAGATTATAATTGACTTTATTCAATGTTAACGATTTTATTAATTTATTGTCCACTTGCATAGTCAGTCAGTTTATTTTGTCCATGAAGAAGTGGCAATAACGTTCTTCTGTTGGGCCTTGAAGCCTCTCAATCTAACGAAAGAAAAAGATCGTTCAACAACTTACGTTGATGCTGAAATTATTAAATTACTGATTTATTGTTATCGTTGAGATAATCATTATTCCTCCGAAACTTCTGAATCACTTATACACGATACTCCTCATGTTGTCTTTACTTTGCGATTTACACTCATTCCTTATCTGTATTGTTTTAGGTTATAAGATTGATCAAGGAGAAACTTCTAGGAAGGGATATCAGAATTTCTCTCGGGCATAGAGAAAGATGTAACACGTTGACAACCGTGCTTTTGGTTGTAAATATTATAGTGCTAAGAATTTCGTTGTATCATGTTGAATGTTTGTAAGAAACTTTGTATAAGGATGTATTTTGAGGTTTGTGTAATTGGAGTTGCTCTGTATTCCGAATAGGGTTATGATGTGATTATGATAGACAACTCAACTCGGGTGGTGTCACCGGAGTTAAGGGTGTCGCAAGATGGTATCAGAGCATAGGCATATGATTCTACAGATTTTAGGTAGAACATTAGGTATCTATGTGGAAGGAAGCTATGAAAATGATGTATATAAACATATTGTAAGTTTGTTTGCTTTTCTGTTCAGCAGACAACGGCAGGCATAAGAGGATGGCTATAAAAGAATATGATGAACAGGTTCGAACAACACCTTTTTAATGACAAAATAGAGGAGGATTCTGAATAAGCTCCTAATGACATGGAGGAAGATCTGTGGCCCATAGACGAGGAGCAAGAGGAGATAGACTTAGACGGACCAGAAGAAAAAGAGGAGGAAATCGAGCCCGATTCCCTCGTAGACTTTGAAGGGAACAGTGAGGGATTGAGTAAGGTACTAATGGTTACGGATTTCTGGGAAAAGAAATATACTAAAGTGGCACGAGAGAGAGAGAGAGAGAGAGAGAGAGAGAGAGACCGACTGGTAAGCCAGTTGGAGAAGTTGAAAGTCAATGAGGGCCAAAAAATAAGAAGGCTGGAGAGGGGTTATAAAGAAGATAAGAATAGCCCCTGGAAAAGTTATTGTTTGTTTCCAGGGTGAAACAAACAATAGCTTCATGAGAGAAAAATTATTTGGGAAATGCAGCTGGTGGTCTCGGTAATCACCCTGGAAAAGTTATGTCAAGTGAGAGGAGGCAAATGCCCCTTGATGAGGACTACTGGTGTATAGAGTTCTGCCGAGAGCGATGTGGGTGTTTCTAGTTGAGGGTGGGAGGGAGTTTCTCAGTTTATAATATGTGTTATATAAAATTGTTGTATGTAAATATTATTTTGTAACAATTATGTTAAGTTGTGCAAATTATAGAGATTGAGTTTACAATGTTGGCTACGTTATCTTCAAAATGACACGTCAATTGAGAAATTGTGTGGTCCCTCAAGCTGAAGAACCTTCTAATCTAGGGGAACCCTACACTGAACTGTCTTCAGCTAATGTTGAGGGTATGAGTGTTGTAATAATGATGGTGGGGCTGCTATTAACTGGGAGGATTTAAAGAGGGAATTAGTTAGACTTTTACAGAAAGTCATAAGAACTCCCGCAGCACAAGCGGCGGCTACTGTTGCAGTAGCCCGATAAAGGAAAAAAAGGGAGTGTAAATTCCATATTTTCAAGAGGTTCATCCAAGTAAATTTCCTAGGGGCAATGACCCAATCTGAGCAGTGACTTGGATTAGAGAAATGGAGAAAGCTTTTGAAATAACGGGGTGCGAAAAACACCAAAAAGTGATTTTTCCACTCATAAAATGAAAGGAGCAGCAGGATATTGGTGGGATGTGCAAAAACAAGTTGAGGAAGGAAGAAGGACAACAAAACCTGTATTATCTAGAAGCAATTCAAATGGGTATTTAATGAGAAATATTTCCCCTTAGGTGCGCAAAACAAACTAGAGCTTATTTTGTGAATCTAAAATAGAAAGAAAAGACGGTGGAGGAATATACAATAAAATTTGATGAACTGGCTCATTTTGCCACATACTAGGTGATTATGGAGAAAAGGAAATCTAGAAGGTTTGAAGAAGGACTAAGACAACCCTAGAGGAGGATGGGATGAAAGGTTCGAAGAAGGAAAGCTAGAAGGTGTCAAGAGTTTTTGACTCGGAACCTTTGTTGAAGCGATGGAGAAAACCCTGTTGACAGAAGTAGAAAAAAAGGAGGCATGGGATGGAAAGAAGGAGCAAGAAAGAAAGTGGAACAATAACCGAGATTGGGGAAACGATAGTGGAAAGAATTTTAAAAGGAAATTTGAGGAAGGTAAGTATGGGCAAAGTTCAGGCCAAGCAAGAAATCAAGAATGCATGTTGTGTAGGTTAAAGCATGAAGGCACAAACTGTATAAGGGAAACAGGAGCATGTTACACACGTGGCAAGTAGGGTCACAAGGCAAGTGATTGTAAGTTAAACCAAAGAGTTTGCTTTCAGTGCCAGCAACCATGCCATAATGCGAAAGAATGCCTGCAAAGGAAGACGATGGCGTTGGAAGGAGACCCCAGACAACGGGCCGAGCAAATGCTATAAACCTGAAGGAAGCCCTCAAATCAGAAGAGATGATGACAAATACTTTTCATGTATGCTCGCATCAGGCTATGGTTATTTGATTCCGATGCTACCCAATCTTTTATTTTGCTAGCATTTGCTAATAAGTTGACTGTGCCCTCATAACCGCTTAGTACGGTATATGCGGTGAATATACCTGGTGAACACTCCTTTTCGCCACCAGGAATTCAGGTCTCCGACCAGACATTATATACTGATCTTATACCATTAGAGTTGGGGGAATTTGATGTCTTCCTTGGGATGCACTGTTAGCAGAACATCACACAAACATAGATTGTCAGCGTACGATAATACAACTATTAATGCTCGGTAAACTTACAGTTATAATTTGAGGGGGGGGGGGGGGGTTGGTCAGTGCGACCACCTTATTTGATATCTGATATAGATTCTCGTCATCGTAATTGGAATGGATGTTGAAGTTACATGGCACATGTATATAACCATGCCGGTGGACTGTAATTGGATCATAGTCCAATAGTGAACGAATTTCCAGATGTTTTCCCAAAGACCTCCTAGTTTTACCAGCGGACCAAAAAATAAATTTTAGTATCGATCTGGATCCTTGAACCGGTCTTATATCAAAGGCCTCTTATAGGATGACACTATCGGAGATGGTTGAATTGAAGACATAATTGGAAGAATTGCTAAACTTGGGTTTCATTCGTCCTAGTGTGTCATCTTTGGGAGTCCCAGTTTTTTTGGAAGGAAGAAAGATGGAACAATGAGGCTTTAAATTGACTATTGCGAGTTAAATAAAGTGACAGTCAAGAATAAATATATATTGCCTCGCATAGACGATCTTTTTGATCAACTGTAAAGTGCAAAATATTTTTCTAAGATTGATCTTAGGTCCGGATACCATCAACTGAAAATAAAGGAGGATGATATTGCAAAACTATTTTTAAAACTATATATGGACATTATGAATTTCTAGAAATGCCATTTGGACTGACTAATGCCCGTGTGACATTTCTGGATTTCATGAGTAAAACTTTTCGGGATTACTTAAGATGTTATGTCATCGTTTTCGTTGATGATATTTTGATCTATTTTAAAAGTAAAGAAGAGCATGCTCAACATTTAAGGCAAATTTTGCAAATTCTCCAAGAACATAAATTGTATGCCAAATTCAAGAAGTGTGAATTTTGGCGGGAGAAAGTACAGTTTTTGGGATACATAGTGTCAACTGAAGGAATAATGGTAGACCTAAGAAAGGTGGAAACGGTGTCAATTTGGAAACGTCAGATTTTGGTATTTAAAATCAAAAGTTTTTTAAGTTTGGTGGATACTATCGAAGGTCCATTGTCACGACTCGAACCCACGGGCAGGCCCGCGAGCTAGGCACGTGACCAGCCGCAGACCCAATGGACTCCAACCGAGGGCTCTGCCAGGCCTTACTACAATCCTGTGACTCCAAATTAATTCTAATTCACGGACTTCCAGAAATTCAAATAAAACTCTCATTACATGTCTTTAAAACTTATAAATAAAACTCGAGGAGACCTAAGCTCCTTACATTAGTTCAAGCATAACGTAAATTAACATAGACTATAATGTTCGAATAGTGGGCACTCATTTTTCTAAAAGTTCTCTTAGGGCACTACTCCCCCGTGTGGCTCATACTGCTCCGCTTCCCTTAAGTCGTCACCTAAAAAATAAGGAATGAGCGAAAGCCCAGCAAATACACCAGCCATGTTCCTAAAATAGTTTTGAAGTTTCTAAAACATGCCATGGGTTTTCTTTCAACAAATCAAACATTCGATTATTGTCATTCGTAAAAACGTCCTTCATATGCATATACACATATACATGAAATTTCAAAAGAAAAGATTTTCAAATCTGAGTACAATCATCATTCATTCCATTCACATCAAACACAGATATTTCTTTTCGTAGGTCTGCTGCGGTCAGCGTACGAGCCCCCCTGACTAGGGCCCGAAATCCCTCCTACACCCGGGATAAAATAATCATGTGGACGCAAGGGCGCACCACCAGCCATAGTACTATGTATCAACGTATGAGCCCCGTTGACCAGGGCCCGAAATCCAACATTCCCCCGTTGGATATGGGGCACAGCAACCAAGACAAGTTTCATTGCTCATTAACATGTACTCAGTAAAATTTTATGACTCACACGACATTCCATGGCATTCTTTCAAATTGCATTTCTCATCAAATATTTTAGAAATAAAACATATGCAGAATAAATCTTTGAACTTCAATTGATCAAAACATAAATACATATTATAGTTTTTGCAAATAAATATACGGAGGAACATGACAGGGGTACTTACTTGTTGCTGACATATTTCCTCGATCCAAAATGTAGCGCGATGATCAGTTGTTACGTTTGACCAATAGCACCGTTAAGTCCATTCCTTTCATTTCCATAGCCGTACTTACCATACCACGTAGCCGTACAACTGAACTTTACCAATTGATTTTCACCCAAGTAACCCGTCACTTCCAAAATCGTCCAAGCACCTAATACTCACCCTTCACACTGGAAAACACACAACCAAGATAGGCACGTAACCGTACACTACCACACGACCACACTCTCACCACACAGTAGACGTACAACCATTGTACTGCTACTCACACATAAAAAGGCTTTACGCACTACCGTGTTGCCTACACAACAACGTGCTCATTCACCTCACGCAACTGTAGAAATTACCCCACACCTACACAATATACACATGCTCAAACACACGCAACGTACACCCACCAGTGCACACGCACAATTATCCAGATACCACAATCACACAGTCATACCCATTTCACCCACGGCCATTCCATCCCAGTATCATTGCCACACCCATTAACCATTGCAACCAATAAGTTTCCTCATCAATCAACAAGGTCCTAAATTCTATCGACTGTCGCCATATACACTCCACCACGGTTGCCCCCACTCCAGTCACCTCGAGCACCATTGTTAAACCACAACCATTAACTACAACAATATTGAACTCGTACAATCGATCCCCGTTTCATAGTCAATACCACCAAAATCCAACATACCCGCTGCTAGCTTCCACAACCAATCTACCATTATAGATGCCACTTCCCAACAACCCACAACCATTTGACCACCATGATTGTTACTATGTCACACACAAAGTCAACTTCACACTACACTCCACACTATGCACACAAAACTATTGTACCCTGTTACCTACCAACACACTTTGTATATACACCTTGTACATAGTACACATTCACGCACATACAAACATGCACGCACGCCCACCACCATCGTCGCTATGATTCCACACCCAAATTAACTTCATATCACATTCATCATACGCACCCAGACAAATTTCACCCCATTTACACACGCTCGTCCAACAATAACCACACCTATACACCTGCCACACACACACACACCGTACACCTAAATAACCATCTTGTTCATTCCATTTCATTCACCAAGAACAAAAGCACCCACAAGAACCCATTTCATAATTTATACAGAGTGCTACCAAAATTCTTTAGTTTTAACTCATTAAATCAATAGTATTAAGTGCTACCACCGCCGCAACTGCCAAGCTTTACCTTAGATGCACCTCCGATCACCAATTACCACTAATCGGCCACACTCTCGCTCACCGTTCCACCACCCAACTCACTGGAGGTAACATAACAGAAGCAACAAACTTTCTCTACTGCCGTGTCGCTACTGTCAACCATCATCACCACAAACCCATGGCTTCACTGTAATCACCGTCGGTCTCATAGCAGGACCACCGAAGTAAAGATCGGCCACCCTAATCTCCCTTTCCATCCTGATGCGATCTCCTAAACACCACGGTCACCGGTGTACCCAATATCAGAAGACCATCACTGCTGCCCCACTGTCACCAGCCACGCACCAACCTCTGGGATCTCCACAAGCTGACATATCACCAACATCGTCGCCGTTAACTACCGACGTACGTCACCGCTGGCATATCAACCACCAAATCCTAATTGTCTCGGCATTGGCATCGCCACTGCCGATTCACCTACCGGTCACCTCACCCAGTCTCTCACTCTCTCATCTCACTCTGTCGGCGGTCATTTGGTTGGAGGCGCCGGCAATGGAGGTTGACAGCACAACGTGGCAGCGGTGAAGGGCTGAACTAGGGGTTCACAACCGGAGGCCACGATTGCACGGCGGCAGTGGATTGGTGACGGTGGCCGTTGGATCGAAGACCCCGGTGATGGGTGAGGCTGCTCTGGCCCCGTCCTCGGTGGCCCCATTGGAATTGCCGTCGCTGTCGCCAGTGCCCTTGGCTGCTCGCAGAGGCGTTGGGCGATAGAGTTAGAATTGACGGCATAGGGTCACGGCCGGAGTTGCTCGCCGGTGACCGAGTGCGGCCGGCGATGAGGATGTCGTGATATGGCAGAGGCGCTGCCGCTCTAGGGCTGGCTGCCCTCTTCATCCTCTCTGATCTTATTCCTTTTTTTTTTTACTCTTAATCCCGATTTTCTTTTCTCTTCTTTTCCCCCATTTTTTTTTCATTTTGTTTTTTGACTCTTTTATCTTAATTTACTTACATATATAACACTAAATACTACATATAATATTGCTCACTATAATTAATGCTAATCACTTATGGAATTGCCGCCACTTTTTTTTCGGAATAATATAACTCAACTCATAATGACCGTGACTAAACATCTAATTAACACCGCTTGCAAGGTCTTCACTAAAAGTCTAATTTCATCTTACGTACCACAATTGTCGTTAAATAATAATAATCGGGTAAACCTAGGTTCGGGGCATCACATCCATCAAGGACTTTTTTAAGATAGCGTGCTCATTGACGAACCTAATAAGAATGTAAAAATTAACTGGACAAAGAAGTGTAAGAATCGTTTCTAAGAACTGAAAAGAAGGTTAGTGATAGCACCCGTTCTTACCTTATCGTCTGGACTGGAAGGATTTGCCATCTATAGTGATGCATCTTGAGAAGGACTAAGTTGTGTACTTATGCAAAATGGCAAGGTGATTGCGTATGCCCCCAGACAATTGAAAAATCATGAGAAAAACTATCGAACACATGATCTAGAATTGACAGCAATGGTTTTTGTCCTAAAAATTTGGATACGTTATTTGTATGGGGTTACCTGCAGGACTTATACCGACCATGAGAGTTTGAAGTACTTCTTTACATAGAAAATATGAGACAAAGGAAATAGCTAGAACTCCTTAAATATTATGACCGTTTTATACTATATCACCCGGGTAAAGCCAATGTTATGGCAGACGCATTAATTAGAAAGCAAATAGGGAAACTGCCATGATACTTACCAAGTGAAAGGCTATTATTGAGGATTTGGACAAACTCGAAGTAGAAGTTTGAGTAAGAGGAGAAGGAAATAACAACCTGTTTCACCTAGAAATTTGACCAACAGTTCTTGATCAAATTAAGGAAGCTCAAGGTCATGATGAAAAGATGCCTGAAATCTAGTGGGGTTTTAAAAAGGAATAAAAAGGAGGAATTTGATTGTGACGGGGAGGGTATTTACAAGTATAAAGGTTGAGTATATGTACCCCCTACTAGCGAGTTTATAAAAGAGATTATGATAGACGCTTATAGCTCCAAATACTCGATTCACCCTGGAGAAACAAAAAGGTATCTTGATTCACGACAAAATTCCTAGTGGCATGGCAGAAAGAAGGATATATCAGGTTTTGTATCGCGGTATTTAACCTATTAGCAGGTAAAGATAGACCATAAGAAGACTGTTGGATAGTCCCAACCACTTCCTGTACATGAGTGGAAATGGGAACATACTGTGATGAAATTTTGTTAGGACTAACACAAACGGCTAAGAGCGACATGTTTATATGAGCTGCAGTGGATAGGTTTACTAAGATTTCCCAATTTATGCCTATCCAAGATGGGTATTCTACTGTACAACTTGCCCAAATCTATATTAACGAAGTGGTAAGTCGTTATGGAGTGCCGGTAACTATTATGTCCGATAGAGATGCAAGGTTTACTTCGAGATTTTGGAAGAGTTTTCAAGAAGAAATATGAATGAAATAAACCATAAGTATGGAATTTCACCCTCAGATGGATGGCCACTTATAACATACGATACAAATATTGGAAGATATGTTGAGAGCGTGCATTATCAATTTTGGCAGAGCATAGGAGTAACAATTGCCTTTAATCAAATTCTACTACAACAGTAGTTATCAAGCGAGCATTGAAATGGCTCCTTATGAAGCAGCATATGGCCGAAAATGTAGCACACCTATTTGTTGGGACATAGTTGAGAAATGAAGTCTGTCAAGCAAGGTACTGTGCAAAGAAACGAACCCATTTAACTAACACTAACAAGGCACCATGAATATTCCATGGCCCGTTGAACAACAAACATCCCATGTCCAATTCATCCGAGAAGTGAAAAGCAAATAATTCTCCAGTTCCTTCCACCTCAACTGAACCCTGATTTTCTAGAATTGACTGACAATATATTGGATTAAGGATTTTGGAAAAGCACGAGAATCAAAATTTTTACCTATTAGAGTGTTGGCCCATCTCTGAGATTGGATCTGAAGAAGATCTTAATCAAGAGAGACAAGGTGCCCACATATCTCAATAGCTAGTTCTTCATCCAAGTTGGACAACTCGATAATTAAAGAAGCCATAACAGACGAGGGTGAACGAAGGAAAAGACGAGACAAGAGATAAATTGACTCGCACTTTTTTCGCCCCTTAAGCAGGAAAGACTCAGATAAAATGAAGTCTTGTTTTGTAGGGTTATTTAGCAGTTAAGAAAGTGGTCCTCGTTAAGAAATTCAAATAGGGCCACACAACAACGGGTTGGTCAAAACTTCTTTTAACTTTTTTTCCACATGCTTTAAATTGTAAAGTCCTATTACCGAACCTTTTTTACTCTTCATTATAGAAGAGTGAATTTTGTGCTATTCTACTTGGATCTTAGTGGCACTTTATGCTAAAAAGGAAGCATAAAAAAGCTTTTCTAAGAACCCTACAACAGTTCATGATATCATAACCAAAAAGAAAGAAGAAGTGATATTAACGCTGAAACCAATATGACCTTTTGTCAGAGTGAAGTGTAACTTAAAAAATAAACACTCCAATTTTCTCCCTAATAATATCTCGTGACATTTTCTACTTACTTTGTTAACACTTGTTATATTTTGAACGGCAAAAGTAGAGCATTAGCCATAATAAATGACACGTCTATATCAGTTTTTACAATTTACTATAACATTTATTTTGACAAAGTCATGCTTAATTAAGTTGACCAAATAAAGTAATGTTTGTGGCATCTAAGTTGCAAAGAGAAAGCAGAGTGGAAAAACTCACTCAAGCGGTCTTCATTCATTGTGCCTCTAGGTTTTAGTTTTATGTGCAAGGCTTATCTGCACCCAGATGGACCTAAAAACAGTGTTTTCCACCCTAAAATCATCAAAAGATCTTATTTTGACAGTCTCTGAATTTTCATCTGACATTGGGCTTGGGTGCTGGGTATTTGCGTCCTCAGAATCTCACGAGCTCACGTAGGCATGTATGTCTATATATATATATATATATATATATATATATATATATATATATATATATATATATGAGCTGATCTGTTGAGAGCGCTAACAAAATAGGAGAATTTGCTAACGCGATCTGGCTATCCATCCTGAGAGGATGGACGACCCAAATATTTTTTTTAAGACTTTCAGCCGTCCACGATACTGTGTCGTGGACGAGATTTTTTAACAAACCATCCCTCCAAATCCGTCTGCCACAAAGTGTAGCGGACGACTTTTTGACCCTCACAACTTTCAGGCAAAAAGTCGCCCGCTACACTGTGTGGGGGACGACTTTTTGCCTGCCACCTGTCACATCAATCCTAATCCTGTCCACATGTCAGATCTTGTCCCCATGACTTTCGTCCAATAAACAGTGTGGCGGATTAGTTGGCAGGGATTTCCCATACCTGCCCTAATTCCCATCTCTTTTTTTGCTATTTTCATCTATTTGAGATCCGTTGCTTCCATTTTCAGCACCTTTCAAGTTTCAAGTAACACTTGCGAAGGAAAGTATGTTTGTGAATGGTGAAGTTATGAAGTTTTCTTTATGGATTGAATAATGAAGTTTATTTTTTTTGGATGGATATATACATTTTTTTGGTTTTATGATTGTTGTATTTATCAGTCTATTCATTAAAGTAATTTTAATTTGTTATGTTCAAGAAATTAATTCGGCTGACTTAAAAAAATTTATTATAGTTAAATTTGAATTTTTTGAGATTATGTTTGTTGGCTTTTGGCATGCTAAATTTGTCTATTCATCTTAGTAATTTTAATTGGTTATGTTCGAAAAATTAATAATTATTAAATTGGAGATACTTTTGAGATTATGTTTGGTATATTTTTCATGCTAAATTGTTCTATTCATCAAGGTAATTTTGATTTGTTATGTTCAAGAAACTCTCTTTAATAGTTAAGCGTAATTAATTTCTACATAGGTTTTGTTTCGCAATGTCTGATTTCGTGTCAAGCTCCAACACCCCCGTAGATGCTAGTGATCCGTATCTAGAGTGAAAGTTTCAAACATTGGAGGAAGCCGAAGAATGTTTTCGAGCGTATTCGTTGAGGGTTGGTTTTAACATTAGAATAAAGACTTCAAGAACAAGCAACATAACAAAAAAAAAATATGCTCTCGCTTATACGAGTATCATAGGGGCAGACAACCACTGCAAAATGAGACACACGTCGGTAATGATGACAGTGAGGATGAAATAGGATATGCGCGGAGAAGATGGGACTACTTTGCTCTCACGAATTACCAGGTCAAGATGTTCGTAAGCCATAAACCCAAGCAACATCATTGGCTTTTTACTAGCTTGGAATTGGCACACAATCACCCGTTAGTAACTCCTTCTAACGTGAGTCAGATGCATCAACATAAGAAGATGGGTAAGGTCGCAAGGAGCCTGATTCACACAATGAGCAACGCGCGGATATGACCTACCGACATTGTTAATGTTCTTGTTGAATAGGCTGGGGGAATTCAAAATCTGAACTTTACACGACAGACGTTCGTAACGCGGCCTGAACCCAAAGACGAGCCGCGTATGACCTCAATGATGTTCAATCCACAATGACCCTATTGAAGCGGATGCAGATGGAGGACCTGCAGTTTACCTACAAGTATAAACTTGACAAGGAGCATCGGATAACCACAAATTTTTTGGTCAACGATCATTTGAGGCTTGCATATAAGCATTTCGGGGATGCCGTGACTTTCGACACCACATACCGTACCAACAAGTACTCAATGTTGTTCGCTCCTTTCACAGGCGTCAATCATCATTACCACTCCATCCTGTTCGGGTTCACTTTGTTAAGGGACAAGAGCGAGAGTTCTTTTGTATGGTTATTTAGGGTGTGGCTGGAAACAATGAACTTCAAAGCACCCAAAGTTATTATCACCGATCAAGATTTGGCAATGAAAAATGCTATTGCTACCGTCTTCCCAGATACTCGACACAACTTGTGCACCTGGGACATAAGCAACAAATATCTTTAACGTCTGTATCACGTGTATGCAAAGTATCCAAAGTTTAAACAGGATTTTAAAAAATGCGTTGTTAAGTCATTGACGATTGAGGAATTTGAAGAGAGGTGAGAAAAGCTTGTTCGGGATTACTTATTGCAAGACAACCAGTGGCTCCAACACTTGTATGAGCTCAAATAGCAATGGATTGGCGTTATCACGAGAAGGAATTTTTTTGCGGGCATGAAAATGACGAGCATGAGTGAATCTGTGAACGCCTGGTTCGATAGTTATGTGGGTATAGCTACCAATTTGAAGAGTTTCGTCATATCTGCCCAATAAGTAGTTGCCTCAATATTCGTGAAAGAAAGGGCTACAGACTTTGCAAGCACGTACAAACAAAGGAGAAGGTTGCTTGAGACCCCATTGGAGCTGAACGGTGCAAAGGTCTATACGAAGGAGCTATTCATACAATACCAAGTAGAGCTACAAAAATCGGGACGATATAGTATAAATAAGGTGGCAGAAAAGTCTACACGTAAGTTCAAGGTTTATTCGCTGATGAATGTCCTCATCCCCGAGAAGCTGCGCAGAATGTATACGGTGAGCCATGACACATTGACGAATTCGGTGAGATGCGTTTGTAAGAAGTTTGAGTTCCATGGCATCCTGTGTAGACACATTCTTGCGCTTTTTCACCCAGAAGAACATCAAGGCAATACCCAATAAATACGTCCTACTGCGGTGGACGAAGGTTGCACGGTACTATTGCCTTTTCGGAGCATCCATATACTGACTTTGAAGAATCAGAGACGTTGCGGTATGATCATCTGGTGACAATGTTTACCTGCTTATCCGTAAAGGGTGCTGCTATAATGAGCGGGTATAAACATCTCCTCGAGGTAATGGAGTAACAAGAGCCCATCGTCGACCAGTTTGAAGTAGCCTCAGTCATCAATGGGGTTGACACTAAGCCTACACAGGGATCAAAAGATGATGAGCTGGTTGAGGAAGAGGACAATGATATCCAGCCTTTGGATCCAATTATATCGCAAACGAAAGGCTACAAGAGATCTACGTGGATAAAGAGCTCTATTAACAAGCAACTCAACCGAAAAGCTGAGAAGACGTGCACTGTGCAACAAAATGACAAACCATGACAAGTAGAACCATTACACGGCACTGGGGATTGGTCTAGAGGGGTTTGCAACACGAGGAAGAAGATGATGCCGAAGATGAGGAAGAAGAAGACGCAGTGGAACTTTAGTCTAATGAATTTTTATTGTAATAATCTTTTATGAGCCATCACGCCTGTTGGACTTTTTGTAATAATTTTTTTGTAATAACCTTTAGTCTCATTTTTTATGTGAATTTTTACACTGTCCGCTATACTGCGCAGCACAACCATTAGAATTCAAAGATTAGACTTCAAGAACTTAGTTGATGTTTAGGCTATCTGCTACACTATGTAGTCGACGGCGCATCAAATACACTACACTTCAAAACTTAGAATTTTTTTTGGTTATTTAGGATGTCCGCTACATTATGTAGCGGACGGCACAACAGAAACCCTACCCTTCAACACTTAGAATTTTTTTGGTGAATTTTGGATGTCCGCTACACTATGTAGCAGACGGGGCAGTAGAAATACATCACTTCAGCACTTAGAATTTTTTTTGGTTGTTTAGGATGTCCGTTACACTATGTACAAACGGCGCAGCAGAAACCCTATACTTCAACACTAAGAATTTTTTTGGTAGTGGACGGCGCATCAGAAACCCTACACTTCAACACTTAGAATTGTTTTGGTGAATTTTGGTTGTTTGCTAGACTATGTAGCAGATGGCGCAGCAGAAATATAACACTTCAACACTTAGATTTTTTTTTATTTTTTACTATGTCCGCTACACTATGTAGCGGACGGCGCAGTAGAAACACTACACTTCAACATTTAGAATTTTGTTTTTGTGAATTTTGGCTGTCCGCTACACTATGTAGCGAACGATGCAACATAAATACATCACTTCAACACTTAGAATTTTTTTGGTTGTTTAGGATGTCTGCTACACTATGTAGCGGACGGCGCCCTACACTTCAACACTTAGATATTTTTTGGTAAATTTTTGACTGTCCGCTAGACTATGTAGCGGACAACACAGCAGAAATACAACACTTCAACACTTAGATTTTTTTTGGTTTTTTACTCAGTCCGCTACACTATATAGTGGACGACGCAGTAGAAACCCTTAGTAAATTTTGGTTGTCCACTACACTATGCAACGGACGGCACAACAGGAATACAACACTTCAACATAGAATTTTTTTGGTTGTTTACTCTGTCCGCTACACTATGTAGCGGACGACGCAGCAGCTATATTAACAAAGATATTTTTTTCCACACTTTGAATTTTTTTAGGCTGTTCACTGCATAGAATTTTTTGGTTGTTTACTCTGTCCGCTACACTATGTAGCAGACAGCGCAGCAGCTATATTAACAAAGATATTTTTTTCCACCATCGTGCTGTCTCAACGAGGGCAAAAAAACCACACCATAATATTAGGATTACCACCATCAAACCCCAGATAAGGGCAAAAAATCCACAAACACACAAATAAACCACCACAGCAGAAAAAACATGTCTCAATCGAACTTCAAATAAATTGGTATTTAAATTCAAATTGTTGTCCTTAAAATAATCGTTTACAAGAAGTCATCATCGGGCCTCATCTTCAGCCTAATTCTCATCCTTCGACGGATGTAGAGTAAACCTAACTGATCCAGGCCGGCCTCTATAAATTTGCCACGCTATTCTATATCTAAAAGAGTCTACTTCTACTGCGCTCCAAATGGCCGCCTTGAGGCTCTCACCCTGACAAATATAGTCCATGTACATGCAGATGAAGACGCCGCAGTCGGAGGTATTAGCTTGCTTGGCCCTCTTCTTCTTCTTCTTCTTCTTCTTGTTCACTTTAACCTCGAGCTTCGACCTCGCCGGTACTTCTAGTCCACGGATGTAGTGGACCATGGCACATACTAGATTCTGTGGAAAAATAAAAAACGACGTAAGCAACGAGTTAACATTTACAGTACGCAAATTATAATAACCATTAAAAAACAATCGTAAGATTACTAAAGCATCCAACTGGGCTTTTTAAAGCTACTTCACGGGCGTTTGCCGGGTATCATCATGGAGACTGTCGAGGACTGATACGATTTTCTGAGTTGGTTCATAGTAAACCAAGTACCAGTGGCTATAACCTAGAAATGGTATTAGGAACACGTCCGCATCACGGGCGCTCACCAGACTATCCCTACTAAGAAATGCAAGGAGCGTATCGGATTGTTCCCAATGTTTCAAGGTTTTCCTCCTCCACCCGTCGACCCACTGTGCCCATGTGTGATACAAGAAGGCCATGCAAATAAGCATCAAACAAAAAAATGTGCGGACGGTCATTCTGGCTGACCCGATCCGCTCCCTCAAAATGTCCACGTAGGTAAAGATCACAGTGTCGCACAACCAAGCCCCCGAAGCTAGGCTGGACATTTCCACCCACTCGCAAGTGTAATCCAAGTCATTCGGGCAAATGACATTATACGACGTTTTGTCCCGAGGGCCCCGCTAAAGAAACGCTGGTGGATTAGCTGGGCTTTTACCAGCCCCAGAGGCTTCAACGGATGCCTCTTGGGATAAGCAGGGGGTAGGTCAGGGGATTTTGTCCTCTGGGGGCATCAACCGGGCGATATTGCCCACCGGGGGCTTCTGTCGGGGGATATTTGGGGAGGGGGGGCGAACGAGGGATATTGCCCTTCTGGAGCTTCGATCGGCTGATATTCCCCTTCGGGGGGCCGAAATGTCCCACCCACGAGACGATGGGCATTGACTCGGAGAAATTGATGTTTGTGTATTGCATGTCTTATATGACTTGACTCTGAAAGATAGGCAGTGGTTCCGAGTCCGAAAGCAAAGAAAATGAAGGGCCACTGAAATTGAACCATAGCGCTGGAGCTTGTCCCTCTTTGGAGGGACCACCAACTCCCTGGCTCACCCCCGATGTCTGCCCCGAGGGATCACCGTAACCCTCACTCACATGGGGAGGCTGCCACCCCGGATAGTCCATTCTCGGATGGACGCTTGGAGTGGGTCCTGCCTGTATGATACCACATAAAATCCCCGCAGCTTTGGGACAATGCATGAGCCCGTTGGCAAAGATCCAATCATGGCATTCACCAGATCCTTCCGCTCACTCAGCTTCTGGAAGAATGCGAGCGAGGCGTTAACCTACATCCAAAGAGATAATAAGCATAACCAGAAAATAAGCGAGATTGAATGTAAAACAAAAATCATTAAGTCCAATTAAAAGCACTAATTGGGCAACTTACGAGATCAAATGCCCACTTCTCATCGATCTGGCCCCTATGGTGGTACCTCAACCCTTGTTCAAATTTTATTGGGGCTACTCTTTTTTGTGTGATGCGGTAGTACCACCCATTGTACTGCTCGATGCTGATCACGGGGTCAGGCTCCGACACAATGGCCGCTAGTGTATCCTGCTAAGAATTCCAAATTTCAATTTCTCGTGCATACAAGTCGTGCGCATTCACCTTGCCAAACCGTTCGACACCCGGTGGGTTCCGGTTAACCCTCATATCTGGGGCATCTGCTGGTAACCCCCGTAGGCAGTCGAAATGGCACAATGCGGATCTGGCAACTGCCTCTTCGCAACCTCAAAGTGGATCAGGGGTTTGCATTGCAACCCGGAGAGCATGAAGACGAACGACTCTGACACCCGTTGTTGGAAACGCTTGTACGGTGCCCAACGCATTTGGCCTGGAGATAGCGAGTCGAGCTCCCCCGATAGAGCATAATGTTATGATGGGGATCATCTCTCTACAGGTAGTGACTCAGTCTCCGGCTGTACTCCCAAGCATGCAACCAAGGCCACACATTATTGGTTCCATTCTTACGCTTGGGTGCGCCAGTAGCAATGTGTTCATAAGACCACACCTGAGAACAAAGAGAAATTATATATAGTATCGTCAAAATTTATTATCCACCAACTAATAAAAAAATATCGATAACGTAATCAAGACTTATATGATATACCTGCAACAACGAGATACATGCACACGTAGCTCTAGAATCAGGCTTCGTTGCCTTATGCAATGCTCGGTACAGGTACGCAAGAGTTGCTGCACCCCAAGCATACTCCCCAACCTCTTGCAAGTTACCCAACAACAAATATTTGACGCTGACCGTATTCTTCAACACCGTTAGGAATAGAATTGCCCCCATCACCCATAAGAGGAAAGCCTTTATGTACAACACAAGCATCCCATCTATGTAGTTTTTCGGTAGAACCTTGTAAGTTTCTACCAACCACTTCAACTTTATCCCACCAGTGCTAAATTGATCTTCAGGTATGGAGGTAAAGAAGTCCCTAGCGGCTCTCTTATTCGTTGCAATAGACGGAGGAGCAATTATCGGCCGCCCCGTCACCGGTAACCCTAAGATGAACCCTACATCTTCAAGAGTAATAGTCATCTCTCCAAAAGAGAAGTGAAATGTATTCGTTTCACTTCTCCACCTCTCAACAAGGGCACCTATCAAGGCCCGGTCAAGTTGTTGAAAGATTTTTCCATGCGTAAAAACCCCAAACCCAATTCCACACAGTAATATTTTTGGTATTTGTTCAGTTTCCACAGTCCCAAACTATCGGATACTTCTACTGTGTTGAGGAGTGCTCTTTCCTACAAATTGATAAATACAATTTAAGCAAAGCAAACGTTATACAATGTTCATGAGAATAAGAAAATAACCAAAAAAAAGTATCTTACTTGTCCATTCCAGATAGATGTACTAATATGATTTTCTTGGTCGTATAATAC
This sequence comes from Escallonia herrerae, assembly GCA_033070095.1. NCBI lineage: Eukaryota > Viridiplantae > Streptophyta > Magnoliopsida > Escalloniales > Escalloniaceae > Escallonia > Escallonia herrerae. The sequence continues at coordinate 92,236 of JAVXUP010002110.1, read as the reverse complement.
GGAGGGATCTTCTGGTCCAGGGTTAAAGTCCATTTTTTGCAACTGAGATTATGTAGAAACGTCAAATTTGGAAGCTTTTATCAATTGCTCGCAAATTACCAACGCTATCACATGCATAATACGTACAATGCTAGCACATGAACAAATCATACGCTAGCACATGCTTAATACATAATCAAAACCATGCATAAGACGCAATACTCATAACAACTCAAGATTATGAACAAATAAAGGATTGTTTGTGTACTTACGTGATTAATGAGACGATTAAAGGATTGCTTAGAAAGAAATTGTGCAGATCTGCTTGCCAACGCCGTTGGAAAATTTTTTGTGCAGAAAGATTGGAAAAAAGTTTTGAAGTTAGGTTTTTGTGGATTATATATGGACCGTCCGCTACATTGTGTAGCGGACGATAAAAGTTGTCCGCTATATAATGCAGCGAACATTGTTTATCAATAAAGTTTGTCCGATATATAATGTAGCGGACAATTTGGATAAGGACAAAGTAACAGTCGTAACCGTCGTGGGGGGACGGGATTGTCGTAACAGTCGTCACAGGATTAGGATTGACGTGACATGTGGCAGGCAAAATATTGTCCTTCACAGAGTGTAGCAGATGAATTTTTGCCTGAAAGTTGTCAGGGTCAAAAAGTCATCCCTAAACTGTGTGGCGGAAGGAATTTGGAGGGGTAGTTTGGTAAAAAATCCCGTTCGCGACACAGTATCGAGGACGGCTAACAGTCTTTAAAGAAAAAAAGAAAGGATGGATGACCAGATCGCTCTAGCAAATTCTCTTATTTTGCTAGCGCTGGCAAATTCTCCTATATATGTGTGTGTGTGTGCGTGTGCGTGTGTGTGTGTGTGCGTGTGCGTGTGCGTGTGTGTGTGTGTATGTAGGAGCTGATCCATTATTCACGTGGGCAAAATATCCCATTTTATCTGTGTGACCTGGCCGTCCATGCGCAAGATGTGAAGTATCCAGATTTATTTTTTGCATTTTTTTCGTCGTCCGCTACATAATGTAGCGGACGGTACGAGGAAATCTGGCCCATCTATTGAGCCAGATGGCAGTCAGATCTCGCGGGCGTGCCTGGTCTGAACGAGACTACCTGTAAATCGTATTCTCAATTTTTTTGAAGGTTTGGCATTTGGGAGAGTGTGCCTATACTGACTTATCCCAAACGACATGTATTTTCATAATTCTTTCGGCCTAAAGTTTTAGGACTTTTTTATTTAATGTACTCCTGCTCCTAATCAAGCTAAATATAATTCTTAATTCTGTAATACATTGAACAAAGGCAGTTTACATTCATACTGTTTGCTGCAATGAACTCGTATAAAATGATACTCCGTCAGTCCCAAATAATTCGATTGCTTTTTTTTTTGCCGTGGATTAAGAATATTGGTTATATATTGTATGTTTTTCATTTTATCCTTTAAAAAGAGGAGAAAAGAAAGTGGGTCAGGAAAGAGAAAATGAATTAGTGGAGTGTTAAATATGGAGAGAGAAATATTATAAAAAAGTATAAGAAGATGGGCTAGTAGAAAAAAATGAGTTGGTGGAGAATTAAATGTGAAAAGAGAAATACAATAAAAAATATTAGAAGGATAAATATGTAAAAATATTTATAGAATCTTTCTTAATTTAGAAAACGATCAATTCTTATGGGACGGCCCAAAAGGAAAAGATATACAATTTATGTGGGATGGAAAGAGTATTACTCTAAGAGTACAAAACACTAGTTCAAATATTAAATAACTTTCGTTGATGTTTGAGTGACCCAAATAGCTGGTTTGATGGTTCTAAGGCAAACTCGTTTATCTATACTATCTATAAAAGTATAAACCTTGTAAATCATTTTATTCCGTTTTTGTCATTGGTTAATCACTTCAATAACAATTTTACCATTTCATAAATACTATTGTTAATTACTAATTTTCGTAATCATTTTCGATTTTGCCCATTTTAGTTATTCCAATTACAACCCTATCATTCCCTAATTAGCTTTTTTGTAATGCATTTAATGAACGTTAGGTTATAATTTCAATCTACACCTACATTTACACATTGAGAATCAAAGTGTGTGGTTGCAAAAAATATGTTTTTATATATGTATGTTTGCGTGTGCGTATGTGTGTACGACCTATAAAGTATGAATGTTATAAATCATTTTTGGACGATTATGTCCTCCGTTAATTACGTCAATTACATTCTTACCCTTCTTTTATTATTCCCTTTTAAATTTTATTAAAATTAAATGAATAATAGATAATGAATCTATTCTTTATATTGAAAAATAAAATTGTAATGACAAAGAAAATAGAACAAAGAATTTTTTAAAATGGTTAAAATGAAATAAATATTAGATATTGAACTAGTTGATGAGAACTGTGATTTTTTCCTTGCATTTTTAGGTTAACAAACAATTAACCAATTGAAAAATTAAAAAAATATATGTAAAAAATCAATTAAGAAACAAAAAATAGTTGAAAAAAATCGAAAAAGGGTTAAACGAAAAATAAGGTTTAAATATGGTGCCAATTTGAACTGAAAAAATGTCCGGTTATTACAATTGAAGATCGGGTGTTTTGCATTTTTTTATTAATGAAATGCAAAGCACCTGATCTTGAAAATTACAAATCTTAATCATAAACTAATTTAAATATTACAAAAAACAAAGACGTAGATTCATTATTTTAATTTCTCCATTTGCTTTTATTTTCAGCAGTACCATCAAACATTTCTTCAATCCAGAAGCGTACAGAGAATGTTTTTAAACATTGAACCAATTACAATTGCGAACATCAAATATGCATTTCTTCTAAAATAAGTCGCCAAAGAAATAAGAATATAATTGATTACATCATTTTGATAAAAAAAGATAATAATATCACTTCAAACATTATTTTCTACTATATTCACGTGCAACGCACGTGTTATATGCTAGTCTAAATAAACAAATATGTGTTAACGTAAAATAGGAACTAATTTATATTTGGTGCTGAAGCAAGTTGATTAATTGAGATAAATTTTCTCGTGATGACAGGTTGTACCGTTAAAACTTCATATCCTGTGTGGATGAGTGGTGTGACATTCCTTTACTAAGAACTAGTCACGTGTGACTTGGCCATTGTTACTATTGATTTAATGGTCACCAACTTGCTCTGGGACAAATTAGCCTTAATTTGGGTTTTGACTTCTGGCTGATTCCAAAGTCCTTGATAAATTGACTTGCGGAGGCTCTTTGAATTAATGGACCTTGCCTAAGCTTGAGACGTTGCGTCATTAGTCTTGGCACTAACAATGTGTAAATAAAAGGCAGCTTATGGCAAAAACATGTTTTGTACATAATTAATTACTTCTGCCTTTGATTTGCAATAACATGACTTTTTGTACCTCAGCATCTTTTAGCCATGATATATAATTACAAATTGTTTGAATCAATATTACTAATTAGGGCAGTTGTCACAAAATTTTAGAAAATCTTGAAAGTTAATGGTAAAAATAAAATGTTGCGAGTATGCCGTAAGTGTAAGTGTTGGCCACATCCATGTATGATTACTCTACAAGATTAGAAAAGTAGGTGCAAGAATCCTTAGTGCAAAAGCGACAGACTTCACCTGACCTTTCTTCTCATAATAACTATTCAGTGCAGCCAATTGGGTAGATCAGAGGCGTTGAAATCCTCTCTATCCCTTACAACAACTTGTATAAATCCGAGTCCCCATGCATGCATGCTTCTTATTCCTTTCGTACGAAGCGTAACTGAGTAGACAAAAGATGTTGACAGACGTGAGAGATGAGAACGGGTTCATTGGATTAGATACTTTGATGGCTTTGTTCAGTCACATAAGTACTAGCACTGCCAAGTCTATACATATTGCTGCATCACCCTCTCTTTCCTTTATCTGCAAGGTAGGGAAACAAGACAGTCTAATGCTCTGGAGGAATAGTCAGCGACAATATTGAATTATTGATGGTTCAATTTGGTTTGGTATAATTTTTACAAAAATTGTAAAATTCTGAATGCTTCCAAGAGGATGTTATTTTAACTTGACACTAATATTAGCCTTTATAACTGCTGAAGCTATAGAAAAACTCACCTTGGCTTGGTCACTATTTTAAATATTTTGAATTACCCACAAGAACAATTGCATATGATGTTAAAGACATCAGCAATGTGATGTACAGATTTACCGATGCCATATGATGAATAATATTAGAGCATAAGATGACAACAAAAGAAGGGAAAAAAAAAAAAAACTGTGCTACAAGAATTGCTAGACATTTGTTTGTTGGGAATCGCACAAGTTAGCATGGTACCAAAGCTTTATGGACAGTTGAAATATTATAAAATCATTTTTTTGAAATTTTCTTCTTTGGCTAACATTTACTATCAAGTTCTGCACACAAATTAAGCACTATCCATCAACTATTTAAAAATCTATTCAAATCCACTCAACTCATTTTGACCAGAAACATGTGAACTGTGGTATTCAAACATATAAAAGACTTTTCATATATTTAGTGTGGTATGTAATGAAATTTTATTAACTTTTTGATTCCAAAATTGATATACAAACAATTAATACGTTTTTTTTTCACCTAAAAAAAAGTACTATCTTTTTCATAATTTCAAAACCAAAATAACTAATATAGAAATGAAGGGTTATCTAGGGGGAAAAAAAAGTTATATCAGCATATTTGTACACCCATATAAATAAAGAAGTCCATTGTATCATCTGTTTATGCCACAAAACCTTGCTCACATATTATAAGTACCCCTTTTTTGGCAGCAAAAAATTATTTTCCATAACTCTCTTGTCCTTTTCCTTTTTTTTTCTTTTTCCGACAAACTGATTACATACACTCCAAGAAAATATCACTAGGCTTTTCTTGATATCCTGGAGAGAAGTTGATTATTCTTTTTTTATTGCTGGAGTCTTATTAGCAATTCTTTATTTGCTAATACCAGTCATATGTACCTCATATGATCCACAAAAAACAATGACACTTGTTTTATCTTTTGCACAAAGGCGATCCTGAAGCGTTTCTGGCAGAAGATGTGTGCCAATTAAATTACAAGAATTACTGACGTCAGGGAAAGTGGGTTCGTACCTACGTGGAGGTGCTACAAAGGCTGCAGTCCGCGTCAGCTGCCAAGTATGTTGATGTGAGACATAGCAAGGGCAGAGCAAGGGCAGAGACCAAGGGCTTTACAGACAGAGCCTGAGGGTGGCAGTGCTGCGAGGGCGATGGCACAGGATGAATATACGACGACAGTCACAGTCCGATACTTAGGTCCAGAGTCAGGGTCCTGTATGTTACTCTCTCTAGAATTCTAGAGTGAGAAAGTGAAAGTGTTCTGAAAATGTCCAATCCCCAAATGAATTCTCAAGACCTCTATTTATAGAGGTTGAGATGATGATGTCATCACGTGACACGTGACGCTTCCCGGGAGTGACACGTGGCGCTTCTCGGGAGTGACACGTCACCGGGGGGGTCCACAGCTGCCGGTGCTCCACAGATTGTCGAATCGCATATTCACCCGGTCTGCCCCGCATAGCGTCGGTGTGGCCAGAGAAACCCCTTGATCTAGCCTCCAATCCAAGCCCTTGCAGTGTCCCACAGGCCTGGCAGTGATGGGGAAGACCCGACGCCCAACTGCCAAGCAGACTAGGTGCGATGCCCTCTGAAGACCTGCTCCCGTCTCGGAGTGACCCGGGGGTCATAGTCCATAGGGGTGCCGACGCGAGCCCCCAGTGCCGGAGCACGTAGGCCAGTCACGAAGACACCCTGGCGGAGATAGTGTCCCGGAGGAGTCGCCTATCCCGCTGGTGAGTCCTTGTGCCGGAGCACTCAGGGCGCGTCAAAGTAGCATCCCGGAGGAGCCGCTACCTGACGAGCCAGATAGCATCCCGGAGGAGCCGTCTATCTGGCGGAAGGGCAGTTGAAGAGCTCCGTGACGGAGATAGTGTCCCGGAGGAGTCGCCTATTCCTTAGGCCGAGGTAGCATCCCGGAAGAGCCGTCTACCTGGCGGAAGGGGAGTTGAAGAGCTCCCTGGCGGAGATAGTGTCCCGAAGGAGTGGCCTATCGCCGCGGTGAGTCCTTGTGCCGGAGCACTCGGAGCGAGTCAAGGTAGCATCCCGGAGGAGTCGTCTACCCGACTGGCCGAGGTAGCATCTCGGAGGAGCCGTCTACCTGGCGAAAGAGGAGTTGAAGAGCTCCCTGGCGAAGATAGTGTCCCGGAGGAGTCGCCTATCCCCGCGGTGAGTCCTTGTGCCGGAGCACTCGGAGTGCTTCAAGGTAGCATCCCGAAGGAGCCGTCTACCCGATTGGCCGAGGTAGCATCCCGGAGGAGCTGTCTACCTGGCGGAAGCGGAGTTGAAGAGCTCCCTGATGGAGATAGTGTCCCGGAGGAGTCGCCTATCCCCGCATGATGTTCCACACTTCGAAGAGTGGGTCGAAGCATGTTCCACGACCAAGGCAAGGTGCGCATGGTGTGGTGAAAGGATGGACCGATGCAAGGAACGTGGTAGTGTGACAGAGAGCCAAGGGGCACGACTGTGTTAGTGGCGCGGCTCATGGGCATAGTGGAGTGAGTAAGGTGCCGGGGGCACATGCGATGGAGATAGCGCATGGGCGTGGCAACGAACGTCGCGGAGACAATACTTGGTGCTGGGGGCACGTATCATGAGAATGACGCACGGGCGCTGCGACGAACGTCGCGGAGCAATACTTGGTGCCGGGGCACGTGTTATGAAAGTGGTGCGGCGACGAACGTCGCGAAGCAATACTTGGTGCCGGGGGCACGTATCATGAAGATGGCGCATGGGTGCGGCGACGAAGGTCGCGGAGCATATATTTGGTGCCGGGGCACATGTTATGAGAATGGCGCATGGGCGCGGCGACGAAGGTCGCGGAGCATATACTTGGTGCCGGGGCACATGTTATGAGAGTGGCGCATGGGCGCGGCGACGAAGGTCGCGGAGCATATACTTGGTGCCGGGGCACATGTTATGAGAGTGGTGCATGGGCGCGGCGACGAAGGTCACATAGCATATATTTGGTGCCGGGGCACATGTTATGAGAATGGTGCATGGGCGTGCGACGAACATCGCGGAGGTGGCGCACAGGCAAGCGTCAGGTGTCCTGAAGATGGGATTTGAGCTAAGTGTACCTGTCATAACAAGGTGATGAATGCAACATGTAGTAATGTCAAAGTTGGAAGTGATGGTATGCGGTCGGCGGACGATGGACGTCACGAGGTTGATGGACAACGGACGTTGCGAGGTTGATGCACGACAGACATTGCGAGGTTGATGGATGACGGACGTCGCGAGGTTGATGCACGACGGACGTCGCGAGGTTGACGGACGACGGACTTCGCGAGGTTGACGGACGACGGACGTCGCGAGGTTGACGGGCGAAGGACGTCGCGAGGTTGATGGACGACGGACGTCGCGAGGTTGATGCATGACGGACGTGGCGAAGTTGATGCACGACGGACGTCGCGAGGTTGATGGACGACGGATGTCGCGAGGTTTATGTACGAACGTCCGCTAACATCGCGGAGGTGCAAAGACTTGAGAAGACAAGTGCGCGCGGGAATGGAGGCCATGGGCCAAAGATTGGGGGAAGGCCAAGGCGACCACCCCTGGGGAGGCCGAGGCCGACCCTAAGGGTTGGCCAAGGCCAATGGCCAACTCTCATGGAGGGAGGCTAAGGCCACTCCCCCTTTCGGTGAAATTTGGGCGCGCCGATGGTAGATATTTTGATGAGCGATGACGAATCCGAAAGTTGCGTTGCGACGATCGTGTTGATGTGAATCATACCCATGTGACGAACTAGGTGCTAAAGTCACATACAAAGCGTACGAAGCGAACAAAGCGCGAAAAAGGACTTTGTGCGAAAAGTGAAGAACTGGGGGGGGGGGGGGGAGGCCAAAGCCAACCTCCCATGGGAGGCCGAGGCCGACCCCATGACCTTGGGTGAGGCCGAGGCCGACCCCATGGCCTTGGGTGAGGCCGAGGCCGACCCCATGGCCTTAGGTGAGGCCGAGGTCGACCCCATGGGGTTGGCCAAGGCCTTTGCCCCTTGACCCCGTTGCCCCGTTGCGCCGTCGGTCGATGTTTTTGGTGAAAAAGTTCTCGAGTGGTTTTGGTGTGACGAACGTGCTACCGTGAGTGACGTTGATGTAAAATAATTGGTGACTAAGTCGCGCGTGAGGCGTGTGAAGCAGAGATTGCACGTGACTTGGGCGCCCGCGCTTTGACCGGTTCGAAGCGTTGAAGAATTGACTGTTGAATCCGTTGACGTGTTCGCGTGAAATGGGACCCTTATTGGGCCCTTGGGTACGATCAGAATAGGTTGGAAACAATTACTATTCAAGCGCTCTGTATTTTGTAATACAGTATAAATTTTAAATATGGGTAAAAAGTGGTCTCCGTAGGTATCGATTCAATATCTTGTTAACTCTAGCGCAAACTTCTGTAGTCGGAATAACGATTTCTTTTGTGGAATTGGATAACAATTTCTTTATAAGTTCTCCCTCTCTTGGAACTTAGCTGTTAGCATCCATTTGAAATGTCAGTACTTTCTGAATCTTATTTACAATCAGCTCCATTTATCTGTATATGTACTCCATCGCAGCATTCCTTTTCGCCCATCATCTATCACTTCATGGCAAACCCAAGTAACTTCATGTTCTTCTTCTGTCCATCTGTCTCTTCTCTCTCTTCTAGCCCTTGGCCACATGTTCATGATCAACCCTTGCCCACGGAAACCAGTACCTGTGCATGTCTGATGGAAGGTTACTGCAGAATAGGTCACCACTTGAGCTTTCACCATAAATGGAGAATGAAGCAAACGCATGGCGTATGAATCTTCACTGGTGCTATCTTTTCTGAGCTTTTTCTCTCTTTGGTGCTGTGTTTTTGCACCTTCTTTAATTTTTTTTTCTTGACCTTGCAAGGCTTTTGTAAATTTTCTTACACCCTCTTTTTTCTGTTGCACCTTTATCTGCACTTTTTCTCTATTTTAATCTCGTTCAAACCTCCCATCTTAAACATATGTGACTATTCCTCCTGAGCTTGGATGAACAACAACCATCATGAACTCTATTTAATGGTTGTTTGTTAAGTTTCTTTTTTGCTTCGTCCCTGAGATCATCTCAGTGAATGTATTGTAGTTTGGACTTTGGACTGAAAGTAATTACCACAAGAATATACTATGTTTCTTGTTTGTTTGTTGGTTTTGGATTGGTGATAGCAAGTTTTATTTGATGAGAGGGCAATACCTATCTTACTTACTGATCTGACTACATCAACATTTGTTAATATAGTTGCCTTTTCTTTTGTTATATGTATTAGAATTAGAATATGACGGGATTACAGTTTCAGTCCACAGCCAAAGTGTGAGCCATGGGTTCGTGATCCGTAAGTTGAATATCTCTTTGAATTGTAGTAGCAAGAATACGAGTGCACTTGTAAGTGTGGAGTGTCACCCTCTTCACAAGCCTCTTTACAAGGATTCGAGAACACAAAGCTGAATATGACGTATTAGCCGGAGATCTGAGAAGGACAACCTGACTCTCTTTTGGACCAAATATTCAGAATTTGCCAAGTAATCGTGATATGACGATGATTCCTGAAGGCATGTTTAGCTCTGTAGGCAGCCATGAAAAGATCTGCGCTTGGGACCTGATGTTTGAACGAGTGTCTAGTTTTGTGCTATTTCATAGCCAAATTCATTGTTTTGCCAAAAGTTCTTCGCTGCAAAGTCACTTTTGTTATGATTTTATAAAAAGTGATAACTATTGTGGGTCTTGTAACTAGTAAATGAAAATTCTCTTGTGAGTTGGGCAAACCATTTGAAGTCCGAAGCTAGAAATCGTTCGGCAAATTAATAAGCCGGGCGCTACGCTAACCGTGTTAGGTCGGTGCAAGAAACGAGGGGGGGTCAAAATGTCATAAAAAAAAATTGATAATTAACTCTAACTTAAAAGCATTCGTTGCACTATAGAAATGTTTAATATAAAATAGGCTGTTCTATCTTATTGCTAATTATATGATTTCACTATTTACAATAATTTATTTAAGGGCTAATTACACTCATGTTCTTGAGGTTTGGGGGTAATTACACGCGAGGACACAAAATTTTAAAATGTAACACTTATGTCCATTGACAAACGGAATACAAAAATACTTAACGGTTTTGACAAAAAAACTTGATTGCCCCTGACTTTAAAATAAAATACTCACTCTGCCCCTTTAAACTCTGCCCCTCCCAATTTTCTTTTTTATCTTTTCTTTGTCCTCTCCTTCATCATCTCCTCCCTTCTAAAAAATGCCAATTCTGCTCCGAAGGCCCAACGTGTTGCAAATCTGATGAATCGCTTCGGACCCACAATCTTGAAGGCAAAACAGGTGGTCGACACGCAGTCTCATCCCATACAAACGCAGCAGGAGAAAGAAAGACTACATGAAGAAATCAGAGCAGCAGAAGCTGCAACAAGACTATGGGAAGAGGCAGAATTGAAAGCACAGTGACAGAGAGAGAGAAGCTGCACGAGATAAATTGGAGAAGATGGAAAAGGCTTGCTGGTTTGCTGCGATTCTGCTTTACGGTGCATCACGTCCACCACGGGTGCGGTGCTGCTGCCAGCTACCTTCTCCCGGGCCTCCTGCGGGACCAAGGACCAGAGGTGTTCGACGTTGACGACGGGGCAGTGGAACTTGTTGCGGAAGCGGTGGAAGTAGCTCATGCCGACCTTGCCGAAGTAGCCCGGATGGTTCTTGTCGAAGAAGATGCGGTGATGGTGCATACCACCGGCGTTCTCCACCCGTCGGGATGCTTAGATCGAAGACGAACGCCTAATTTAATTTGCAGATTAAGAACATTTTGAAACCCTATTTGTAGAGAATTTTAGATTGAGACTTTAGAAAAAATAGAAATTTAATTTGCAGGTTCAGAAAAATTAAGGTTATGAACCCTAATTTGCAAATTAAGAACATTTTGAAACCCTAATTTGTAGATTGAGTTAACTTAGGGTTTTGAACCCCTATTTTGCAGATTGAAATAAATTAGGGTTTTGAAACCAATTGATGAAAAAGACTGCAGAGATTGGGAAAAAACCAAAACCCTAATATTTAAAGTAAGGTTTAAAATTTTATTCAGTATATACAGTACAAGGGTAGTATTATCATTTTCAAAATACGTATTGATAACATCATAAAAAAAGTACATTTTTTGGACGGAACCCTGACGGATGGACACGGGTGATACATTTGAAACACTTTTGGTCATGGAATGTTATATTTTGAAACTTTGTATCCTTGACTGTAATTACTCCCTAACCTCAGAGATATAGGTGTAATTAGCCCTTTATTTAACTCAGTAAGATTTATCTCTAACAAATTATTAATTTTACATGAAAGAAGTAATATGTATGCCAATGCAATTATTAATGTCATTAGTTAACATACTGTAAAAACTCAAACTAAAAAAAACAAAAGAAGAATTAATCTTGATATATTCGTGTTACTTTGTAATATAGCGATTTCAAATTTGAAATTAAGTAGATGAATCGAGCAAACGAGAAAGATAGATTATGTCTAGTACAAAAAGCTAAAAGCACTACAAAATGAACTTTTATACTCCGTGTAATAATGTAGAGTTGTCAAATGGGCTGGGCAACCCGCGGGCTGGCCTGGCCCGACCCCTTTCTGGCCCGGGCTGGCCCAGCCCTATTCAAGAACAGTGCTGGCCTGGCCTTTTAGGGCTTAGGGCCTAGGCCAGGCCTGCATTTCCCCGAAAAAGCCCGGGTCAGGCCCGGCCCGAAAAAGCCCGGGCTTGGCCCGACCCGATCCATGGCCCGGAAAAAGCCCGGTTTTGGCCCGGGTCAGGCCAGGCCCGGGTTTGGCCCGGTTCAGGCCCTATTCATTTAAAACTGGTTTGTAATTCTCCTTCTCTTTTTATTTTTTTACGCAAATTCTGTTCTTCTGTGGGTTTTTTATTTTAATTTTACACATCAGTGTTCATCAAAAGCAATCCAATAAACATGAAAAATTCAGCTTATACTGATCTCACAATATCAGCAATCATAATCACAAAGGTTCGATACTTGCTTATTCGTTATTTGCTCACGTTTAGGTATTGAAGATGAAATAGCTAGAACAAAATGTAAAAATACTTGGTTGATTCAACTGAAACTGACTTCATTGAAGCAAGGAAACCAACCCAAAGAGGTCTACTACCATCATCGTTTAACAGCTTACTTGTCTGCTTAATTTTTAGCCCAAAGTCTAAAAAAGAAGAAGATTACGGAGCATTAGACAAGGCCAAAAATATAAATAATTGGCCAAATATAGGACTATTTGTAATATCTAAAAGGTTGACAATTGTCAGCAAGATTTGGCAGTCAATACAACAGTTTGATCAAGTGGACTACTAGAGCAAGTGGCTGATTTTAGGCATCTTGTATCCATCGTTTTTATTTTGTTGTTTTCTTCATGACTTTTTGCAGTGAACAGTGACTGGATTTGTTGAGTGCTCTATGAAGGTTTGGACCAGGATGCTCTGAACATGCTTTGAAGTTTCAAACTTTGGCTACATGCATTTTCAATATAACTTCTTATTAGAACGTTATTAGTATGTTGGGTGATGTACAATGTATTTTGAACATTAGTTTGACTTTGATGGTGCAATCTACTAATCTTTCCCTTTTGGAATATGTTCTTTGGATATTAATTCAATTTATGTGCAATCTACTAATCTTTCTCTAGAGTACAATTTGCTTAAACAATAACAACAAATTACCATAATCAAAACCCTTATCTTGAATAACAAGAAAATGCCAAAAAAAAATTTTAAAAATTAGGCCCGGGGCCGGCCCAAGCCTGGCCCTAAATGTTGGGCCTAGGGCCTGGGCTTGGACCGGGCCCAGATATCCCCATAATCAGGCCCGGCCCGGCCCGTTTGGCAGCCCCCTTAGCCCGGCCCGATTTGCTGGAGGCCCGATGGGCTTGGGCTGGGCCGGCCGAAGCCCGACCCATTTGACACCTCTAATGTTACAATACTATGACATTTTTAGTAAATATTTTAAATGTGACAACCATATTTTAATAAATAAATAAAGTTTCAAATTTTGGGGGATGCCTGCAACCCCCCCCCCCACACACACAACTAGGTGGTCGGCCCATGCGTGTGAGTGTCCGGTTGAGGCCATCTCTCTCTCTCTCTCTCTCTTTTTTCTTCTTGTCACTTCTAGATTTTTGTGCTTTTGATTGTCAATCAAATTGACGTTTACAATGGGTTTCATTTGTGCTAGCAAATCCAAAACATTTACACGTCTTTAACACATGTTTTACACGTTCTTATCCTTGAAAGGCCATCACTTTTAATATTCCACACACCAAAAATTTGCAATCTCTCTCTCTCTCTCTCTCTCTCTGTGTGTGTATTTTTCACCATTTATTGCCATTTTGTTCTAATTGTAATTCCAAGCAAGTCAAGGCTGCTCCAATATCTCTAAGCTACTTGAATGTTCGTTGTTGTGAGGAAGAGTTGTTGAATAGGAAAGGTTTTTGGCTAGTGACCTTCAGCATCAAATCACCATCTTTTTTTTTCTTTTTTTGAGAACGGAGAAAATTTATTTATTTAAATACAGTGTTGAGTCACACAACGTGGGCTGACTCTCCCACTAGAATCAAAATACAGGTGGTTTTTCAAAAAGATCGGCGCTTATTTCCATATCTAAAAATCAGAGCGGTGAGTCACCGCCTGTTTCGCCATAAAGTCCATACAAAAGTTTGTTTCCTGATACCTATGAGAAACTGTTACCTGCCAAGATCGTTTAAGAGGTTTCCTGCAGTCCAAAACCAAAGTTTCCATAAGGGAGAGAGGGGGGGGGGGTTCACCATCTTCGAGAAGCAGAAATAACTCTTATAAACAATTGGTACACATACCCGAAGACACATCTTCCAATCCGTTAAGTTCTTTCATGTTTTAATTTTGGTTTCATAATCGTTTTCAGTACCCTATGTACAACTAACTTAAGAGTTATTTTTATGTATTATGTTAACTGCCACAGGCTCATTCCCGACTTCACTCAGTTCAAGCCAATTTTATGACTAAAACTCTAAACATTGTTAATCTATACTTGTTCATTTTGGACGTGGATATAGTGGACTTGGTCCTACCCAATCCCACCATAACCGGTGATGAAATGGCTGAAACATTTGGTAAGATTTAGCTAACTGGAAAATGCTGAAAAGCTATGCAAGAGCATATATGATCATGAACTTTGTGCCTGATGAATTGTGTACTCTGAACTACAGTTTTATGCATGTCTCTGAAATTTAGAACACATTGATTAAAAAAAATGTGGTAGAAGATGTCGGAGCCAAGAAGTACGTCACAAGTGACTTTTTTCAATGTAACATGTTAGAAGAAAATGGTGTCTTTTCTCTAATTCATGATTCTTTATTTAGGCGTGACTGAACTTAGAAATGAAGGCAGGGTGCTGCCTGATCCTTTCATTGTTTGTTTATGAATTGAAAAAGTCTTCCAGTCTTAGATGGACCACAAAAACAACATGAAACACAAAAGAAAGGATATGATCATAGAGACCTAGTTGTTCGTATTCACATAGAGGAAAAGGATAATATGAGGACAAGCTACCCATGCAAGGAATAGTCTAATGTCAATCTTGTTTAGGATAAATGATAAATCCCGATCACTACAACCACCAAGAAGGCACAACCATGACAATAGAAATAGTCATAAACAAAGCCATGGATCTCAACCTAGACCCAACCATCTCAAGTCCTGATGTTAGAATGCGAAGCCAAAAAGAAGGATGTTTTGATTGTGCCAAACCAGCACCCTGTTGAAGAATGATTCAAAGTTTGACTTGGTCTTTTAGTCTTTCAGTTAGTGTCCAAATTTTTCTGAAGTAGTTAGTTAACACTATGTTAGTGGTTGTAGTGGCTGAGTGAATTTCTGTTAGCACTATGTTAGTGGCTGTTAGTGGCTTTAGTAGTAGAGTAAGTTTCTGAGTCTTAAGTCTATAAATAGCTGTGTTTATTCCAGTATTATAATGCAATTCGAGTGCTGTTTTCTTCAGATATTAAGTCTCTGTTTCTCCAAGAAATTGTGGTATCAAGAGCCAGGTAAAGCCCGGTTCATTGAGTGAGTAGAAAGGATAAAAGTGAGTTCAGCGAAACACTTTGGAGAAAAACCATGACCAGTAATGGCAATGCAATGAGTGTCATGCAGCCACTTATTCCCATCTTTAAGGGAGAAGGCTATGAGTTCTAGAGTATTAGAATGCGAACTCTGCTCAAGTCTCAAGATCTTTGGGACTTGCTAGAGCATGGCTATCCAGATCCTGATGAAGAAAACAGATTGAAGGAGAACAAGAAGAAAGATCCCAGGGCGTTAGTGATTATTCAGCAGGCTGTCCATGATAGCGTCTTTTCACGAATTGCAGCGACAACCACATCAAAGCAAGCTTGGTCAATTCTGCGGAAGGAGTTTCAAGGTGATTCAAAAGTAATTGTGGTGAGATTGCAATCGCTCAGACGTGACTTTGAAACTTTGTACATGAAAAGGGGAGAATCAATTACTGATTTTTTTGTCTAGAACAATGGCTATAGTCAGTCAAATGAGATCCTACAGAGAGAAGATTTTGAATGAGACGGTTGTTGTAAAGGTATTGAGAAGCTTGACTCCCAAATTTGATCATGTAGTTGCTGCAATAGAAGAATCTAAGGATTTGTCAATTTTTTTCATTTGATGAACTAATGGGGTCTTTGCAAGCTCATGAGTTAAGAATTAATAGATCACTTGAAAAGAATGAAGAAAAGACATTTCAAGTAAAGGAGCCAGTCACGAAAACTGGAGAAGCTCAAAGTGCAACAATTAGGAGCCGTGGAAGAGGAGGATTCGTGGTCGTGGTAACGGAAGAGGTAGAGGACAACTTGACTGCAACAAATGCAATTTGGTGAGCAAAGGCAGTCCAGTGAGCAAAGAAACAACAAGAATGGCATTCAATGCCATCATTGCAAGAGATATGGTCGTATTAAAGCTAATTGTTGGCTCAAAGATCAACGAGTGAATTATGCAGCAGAAAATGGAGAAGAAAGTAAGCTTTTTATGGCTCATTTTGATACTAACAGTAAGTCAAGCAATGTCTGTTTTGTAGATAGCAGATGTTCGAATCATATGACAGGCATGAATTCCTTGTTTAAAGAGCTTGATGAGACACAAAAGTTGAAGGTGCAGCTTGGAAATGGCAAAGAAATGCAAATTGAAGAAAAGGTACAGTGGGTATTGAAACTAGCCATGGTAATGTAAAGCTCTTACATGATGTTCAATTTGTACCTGCTTTGGGATATAATCTATTAAGTGTCGGGCAAATAATGACTGGTGTATATTTAGTTTTGTTTGATGATGGTGCATGTGTTATTAAAGACAAACAATCAGGATGTAGGATGATCAACATCAGTATGACTCAAAATAAAATATTCCCATTGGAAGTCTCGAAAATGGAGAATTTTGTTCTTGGTACAGGTGGAATAGATGACTCGAAGTTATGTCATTTGCGATTTGGGCATCTGAATATGAAGGGCCTAAAATTCTCGATTGAAAAAGGTATGGTTCTTGGACTACCAAAAATTGGCTCTATTGAATTATGTGAAGGGTGCTTCTATGGGAAACAAACTAGAAAGCCCTTTCCAGTTGGAAAGGCTTGGAGGGCTACAAAGTGTCTTGAATTAATTCGTGCTGATTTATGCGGACCTATGCATACGAAATCTTTTAGTGGAAGTCGTTATTTCTTGCTTTTTTTTTTATGATTATAGTCGTATGAGTTGGGTTTTTTTTTTGGAAAACAAGTCAGAAACGTTTGGGAAATTCAGGCACTTTAAAGCTAAGGTTGAGAAACAAAGTGGATCTTATATCAAAGTTCTCCGCACTGATAAAGGTGGAGAGTTCTTGTCCACAGAATTTAATCTTTTTTTTTTGAAGTAAATGGCATTTTTATAAGGAGTTGACAGCTCCTTACACTCCGGAGCAAAACGGCATTGCCGAGCGGAAGAATAGGACCATTGTGGAGATGGCAAGAAGCATGTTACAAGCGAAGGGGCTTTCAAATCAATTCTGGGATAAAGCCGTAGCAACATCAGTGTATTTATTGAACCTATCTCCCACAAGGGCTATCATGAATCAAAATCCACTTGAAGGTTGGTGTGGCACAAAACCATCTGTAAGTCACTTAAGAGTCTTTGGGTGTATTTCTTATGCTTTGGTAAATTCTTAAATTTGTCATAAACTTGATGAAAAATCTGAAAATTGTGTTTTTATTGGTTATTGTACACAATCCAAACATGTAGATTATATAACCCATTTAGTGGCAAGATTTTCATACGAAGGGATGTAGTATTTGATGAAAATGCAAGCTGGGATTGGCATGTGAGTGATGTGAAAATGCAACAGCCGATTCCTAGGCCAAATGGAATCTCCTCAAAAAGAGCCAACTCCTACAAATTCGCCGGCTCGTTCCACTTTGGCATCACCAAATTCATCAACCACGACATCACCAAGCTCTTCTTCTACAACTCCGAGCCAAAAGTTTTCATCCACTCATGAAGAGTCTTCTGATGAGACTCCACCAAGAAAGTTTATATCCTTAAGAGACATATATGAGTCCTGCCAATTTGCTCTTGCTGTTTTAGATCCAATATCCTATGATGAAGCAGCTACAAAAGAAGAATGGCAAAGAACAATGATGGAAGAATTGATTGCAATCGAAAAGAATGGAACATGGGAGATGGTAGACATATCGGAAGGCAAAAGTGCATTTGGTTTGAAGTGGGTATTAAAACGAAACTTTGCGCAGATGGAAGTGTACAAAAGCACAAAGCTAGGCTTGTGGCAAAATGCTATGCACAACAACATGGTATCGATTTCGAAGAAGCATTTTCATCAGTAGCTCATTTTGAAACTGTAAGAATTATCTTGGCATTAGCTGTGCAACTACAATGGTCTGTGTCTATCAATTTGACATCAAATCGGCATTTTAAATGGAGATTTACAAGAGGAAGTTTACATAACTCATCCATAAGGCTTTACAATTGAAGGCAAAGAGACAAAGGTGTACCATTTGAGAAAGGCGTTGTATGGATTGAAGCAGGCTCCACGGGCATGGTAGAGCAATATTGATGGATACTTTCAACAAAATGGATTCATGAGGAGTGCTAACGAGCCCACTTTACGTGAAGAAAGAAGGTAAAAATGACTTCATCATTGCTTGTCTTTACATTGATGATATCATTTACACAAGCTCATCTAACTCTCTAGTGCATGAGTTTAAATCACATATGATGAATGAGTTTGAGATGTCAGACATGGGTTTACTGCATTATTTTCTTGGCCTTGAAGTTCGACAAGCAGAAGATGGGATTTTTATTTCTCAAAGAAAATATGCCAAGGACCTTCTCAAAGAAAATATGCCAAGGACCTTCTCAATAAGTTTGGCATGCTTAATTGTCAATCTGAAGCTACACCCATGAACACTAACGAAAAGTTGCAGCGTGAAGATGGGGCAAAGGTGGCTGATGCAAAAGGTTTAGAAGCTTGGTTGGAGGCTTAATTTATCTAACACACTAGACCTGATATTGCATTTTCTATTGGTATGATTTCTAGGTTTATGCATCATCCTTCAAAGCTTCATTTTAGAGTGGCAAAATGGGTCTTTCGTTACATTGCTGGAACTATGGATTATGGGATTTGGTACTCAAAAGTCACCAACTTCAGATTATATGGGTTCACGGACAGTGATTGAGGGAGTTCGTTGGATGATAGGCGGAGTATTTTGGCAAATGTTTTTATTCTTGGGTCAGGAGTAATCACTTGGAGCTCAAAGAAGCAAGCCACAACAGCCTTGTCTTCCTCAGAAGCTGAGTATATTGCAACTACTTTAGCAGCTGGCGAAGCTATTGGTTAAGGAGAATACTGGCAGAACTTCAACAAAGGCAAGAAGGAGCAACAGAAATATTCTGTGACATTAGAGCAACAATTGCCATGACAAAGAATCTAGCTTTTCATGGCAGAACAAAGCATATTGATATACGTTTCTACGAAGGAGGAGTTAACTTTGAAGTATTGCAGTACAAATGAGCAATTGGCTGATGTGCTTACCAAGTCTTTGTCAATAGAGAATGATTCAAAGGGGAGTGTTGAAGAATGATTCAAAGTTTGACTTGGTCTTTTAGTCTTTCAGTTAATGTCCAGATTTTTTTGAAGTAGTTAGTTAACACTATGTTAGTGGTTGTAGTGGCTGAGTGAATTTCTGTTAGCACTATGTTAGTGGTTGTTATTGGCTTTAGTGGTAGAGTATGTTTCTGAGTCTTAAGTTTATAAATAGCTGTGTTTGTTCCAATATTGTAATGCAATTCGAGTGTTGTTTTCTTCAGGTATTAAGTCTGTGTTTTCTCCAACAAATTGAGTCTAGTCTCTGTTTCTCCAACACTACTTAAGAACGAAGTATACTACTTTACCCCTTCGAGGGCCAACCTAGCTGAGGTAGACTTAATTCTTGTGGCCACCTTTGAAATGAATGTTGTTCCTAATGAAAAAGCTTGAGTGATCGGCTCTGGTGCCATAAGACACATCTGGACATGAGTTAATGCCTTTATCTCATACATTCCAGTTAGTGAAAGAGAGATACAATGTTCATGGGAGATTCTAGGGCTACTCCAGTGATAGGAAAGGGGAGAGTAAATTTGAAACTCACCTTTGGGAATTCTCTCTCCTTAGACTAATGTGCTACTCATGCCTAACATTCATTAAACTCTCATTTATGGGTCTATCCTAGGAAAAGTTGGGGTGAAAGTTGTATTTGATTTTGATAAAGTTTATTTTGAACCAAGGTAGGGTGTTTATGCACAAATTAAGTAGTATTCAAATAGGTTATGTTTTACCTGAGTATACTTGAGATTATCAATGAGAATGTTAGTACCTCTTTTTTTTACTTGGTTTACTGTTTTAATACTTGGCATGCTAGCGTAGAACGTGTGAAATTTTCATGTAGTAAGAAAATGAAGGAGTTAGGAATCCTAAAGAGTATAAAAATCACTGAAAGAAATGCCATGTATGTGCTGAAGTAAAGCCAATCGAGAAAACTTGTAAGAAAGTGACCAGTAGAGAAACTGAACTTTTTAACCTAGTCAACACAGACTTGGGACATACCGAAGGATATATCTAGAGTTGGTAAGATATATTATGTGACTTTTTTAGATGACCACTCTATATCCACCAAGGTATTCCTCCTAAAAAGTAGGGATGAACACTACAAGAAAAACAAGATATGTCTATGGTATAGTACCGTAAGGATAGGTGCCAAGTACCGTGGGCATAGCCTATCCCTGCAGTACTATATCGTAGCCGTAAGTGGCGATGCACTAGATCTATGCCTACAGCGTTGAAGGTTATCTCTACGGTTACGTTGTAGCCTATATACCTATGCCGAATTTGTATTAACCCACTTGTAGCGACAGTTCCTAGGGCATAGGCCTACGGTGTAACGGTAAGGATAAGTTTATTTTTTGAAGCAAAGGTACCCTAAGCTACACCTACAGTACATTCTGTAGGTTAAGGTTAAACTGTGGCCCATTTTTAAAATTTTGAAGCCTTTCCCTACGGTTTAAACCTTATGTCCAAATATAGAACCCAAACCTGTACCTACCGTTTATACTGTAGGTACACGCTCTCTCTCTCTCTCTCTCTCTCTCTTCTCAATCTGAATTTTTTCTGGGCTGAATTTTGTTTCATCACAATGGCCTGCAAATATAATTGAAGTATTATAAACATGTTTTGCAATTGCATAAATAGTGCAATCTTATGTAACAATTATCCTGTGCACCAAATTCCATACAAAAGCATCAATCTCACTATTTAACTTCAAAAGCCATCATGAGATCTCCATATCATAATCCTGTCCTAGCTGGTACTATATACATCCACCCACATTAGTTGCGAACCATGAACAACTCATGGGAACTAGTCCTCATTTGCAGGGCTTGCATCTTGCTCATCACCATCACAACCATCTTACGAAATGCAGCAAAGCATCATCAATGACTGAGAGATTGTACCAAAGAATTGGAGTTATATTTTAAGTTCAGGGTTGTACCGAAGAATTGGAGTTATATTTTAAGTTAAGGAGGAGGAAGTTAAGGAGATATATTGTAATTATCCCTAATTCGCAGGCAAGGCATGTGCATCGTCAACATTCAATCAACAAAAGCTAGTAGGAGCATGCACATTCTGTTAATATTTGCAAAGAGAAAACAAAAATAAGAACATGGGATGATCTTTAGTTGGCAATATTCACAAATGAGGTTGGTGGAACGATGTGAAGCCACCAAACTAAACAGGGTAGCTACAACGAACCTAATGAGAAGGCAAACAGGAACATGAATTGAACTTCTAAAAAAGTCGGCAATCAGAAGGCCCCATTATCTCATTTCTAATTATGTATAGAGTTCTGGTCAAGCATCAAAGTCCATCTATGAACTAAATGAGATTCAATTTTTGTCAGTAGCTCCTGATTGATCTCTAGATAATTTCTTCTGCATCAAACACACTATTCTAGTTTACTTACAATCCTAATGTATGTATTTTTAGGGTCAAGATTTGTGGGGTATCAAACCTAAATGGATCACCAGCTTGAGACTAGATACTGTGGATTTTTTTATTCTATATTAGAGTACAATATGTATTAGCTTAGCCAGATAATTGTTCTAGTATCCTAGGTCCTAACTAGAATAAATTTTCAATAATTTGGGGACTAGCACTGGACAAATATACGAGTAGAAAAAGCTGATTTGGACTCTTTTAAACTTATCATAATGATATAATCAGGTCATCCCTCTAGCTAGGCTCTGACTGTTGAGGAACACCAAGTCGAAACATTCCTTCCCTGGACACACCTTACCCAATAACTCAAAATGTCCACGTCAATCATAGCTGAAAGCATCATAAGAAACACCAACATTGCAACCTGGCAAGTTATTAACAGTTGAAACCAACCCCATGGCTTTGCCCCTAACTAGATACAAGGAGTTATATTGTAATTATCCCTAACCCACAGGCGAGGCATGTGTGTTGTCAACAATCAATTAACAAAAGCTAGCAGGAGCATGCACATTCTGTTAATATTTCCAAAGAGTAAACGAAAATAAGAAATGGGTGGGGTGCGCAGCAAAAGGGGTTCATTTTTTCCCCTTATATCTAGTTAGGGCTGCTATCACTAGTTGCACCTTATTTGCTATTGTTAATCTTAAGCATAAACAACTCTGGTGTTGTTGAGAGAGAATGAAAACAACAAACATCACAGTCATTCATAAAGTTAAAAAGCCAAAAAAGAATAAGTGACCGAATTTTGCCTAACTATTATAAGGCCATACATTTTGGCTTTGTGTTTGCATGAAATTGGCCTCGAACTCATCAATCTTAGACTTGAACTCTTCCATATTAGAAAATTTTCTCTCGAATATCCCGAACGGGTGTTCGAACTGAGCGCTTAAAAGCCTGTTCGGCTAAAAATACCTATCGGCCTCGGAATGGCACAAAATTTTAGAATATAAAATATATCAGTAAAATACTATTTTTCAAAAATTTTCATATTAAAATAGCTTGGTTTGCTATGTTACATAATTTGATAATTATTCTTAGTCGAAACGCTAATTTAGGGTCCTGGATACCGAAAAATTTTGAAAAATTTCAGAGCGTACGTCTCATAAAAAAATTGGGGGTTACAGTTTTGCACTTTGTCAAAATTTGACCATAACTATTTATAAAATTAGTGAAAAACTGCCTACATTATTTTTCTACTTTAGCGACAATTAGGCTTACATTCACGATCACACACCCACCATTTCACCTAAACACACACACACACACACCCCTCCTTCCACCTTCAACTACCGCACACAACCATTATACAGTTCACACCTTCATTGCAACACTCAAACGCACAGACTAAACACCCACACTTTTAAAACACACCCTATCACACACTTTAACACTCTTAAAACACACCCTAACACACACTTTAACAGATATATTTACACACAATCCACACAACCGAAGGACACACAGACTGCCATATATTCTACACACATACACACACAATGTCATATATTCCATACACTGAAAGCACCCTCAATCCCCGCCCAATTCATTCCTACATACCCATTACACCACAACACTCACATAATTACACATATATGCATTCATCCCCCATTAGTCCACTCCCTCGAAGCTCACAAGCACTGGAATACACACACACGCGCGCGCGCGCACACACACACACACGCACACTACACTCACTGTTTACACACGCACACACCATCAAAACACACACTGATAAACACATCAAAAAGAAGAGATTACCCTTGGAATTTTTTTTTCCAAATCCTTCCTCCCCTTGCCCGAATTCCCTCTCTTCTCTTCCTTATCTGGTTTCCATTTATTTTCTCTATTTTATTTCTTTGGTTCACTATTTCTCTATTCTATTTTCTTTCTTTTCTGAAATTGTTCTCTCTCTCTCTCTGTTCTTTTTTTCCTCTCTCCCGAATTTTTCCCTTTATCCATCAAACATTATTAAATACTTATCATGGCTTAGTCAGATTAAACTAAGTAGGAGGTGGCACTCCCCAAAACAATTTTCTCCCGGATCTTGACACATTAATGCATGTTTTCAAAAATTGCAAATTAACCCCCAATTTTTTAGAATTGCAAAATAATCCCAAAGTTTATGTAATTATGTTTAAGCCCCAAAATTTTTCTATTTTTTATTAATTCAATTGAATGTCACTAAAACATGTGCTATCACTCATACTATTATTTTTCATCACTAAAACATCAATTTGCATTTATGCCCCAAGGTTTTCCAAAATTACGAAAATACCCACCACAAATTTCAAAAAATTATATTTTTGTACCGAAATTCTTTTAGGCTTCCATACGTAATACCCAAACTTTGCCCAAAATTATTGTCCATACCCGCTCCCAAAGTTCGGATATTATATTTTCACATGTTGTTTAGGGAGGCGAGGGTCGCTCCGTTCGAACATCACAGATGTTCGTGCTCGAGGGAAGCTTGTACCTTGGGCCAATGATCTTGACAAAAATTGGGACCTCGTCGTCTCGTTTTGTGGATATGAACCGTTCTACAGAAAGGGCAACTCTATCTTGTTAGACACCCTCTGTGCACATTAGATGGCAGTGATTTGAGGGGGAGGGGGCGAGGGTTCGATGATTAGTCAATTCATCCATGGGGCAGCAACAAAGACAACTCCATCCAACTATGGTGCCTACAGGCTTTAGAGAGTATAGAGGAGATCGAGGAGTATGACTGAGGTACTACCATTTTGACATATCTGTTTCGGTCTACGGGTGTAGTATCCCAGGGGCAATCCCTCTGCTTCATGGGCAACTGTGACATTTGGGAGGTATGTTTGCACTTCTTAGGTTATTTTCTAATTATTTTCATGCATGCTCTAGATGTATTTCTCCATGTGGTGCATGTTCACGGATTTGAGCCTTTGAGTTCCTCGATTCTCATGCTCCTCAACTAGGGAAAGGGCACATTAGCTAGACTACACGACAAGGCCGTAATGTACCAGTGGAATTTCAGGAATGAGAATACTGGGGTCTCGGAGATGTGTACCGAGACAATGTCAATGGTTAAGAGAATGCTCGGTAAGAAATTCACTAAATTTTTTACAATTTTTCTTATGCATGCTAGTTGAATTCTTACCATTTTTTCTTTTCTTTTGTTTCAGGCTTCCCTGTCTCAGTAGAGGACGACCGAAGTGTATCCCGAAGAGCTAGCCCGTGTCCGGTGCCAAATACTGTTAATGGGACCCTCCCAATAGGAGTTTTACTTAGGAGATAGGGTGCTCTTCCAACACCAATAGCACGTTGATGTCCAAATTCTAGTT
The DNA here is from genome assembly GCA_033070095.1 of Escallonia herrerae. Classification (NCBI taxonomy): domain Eukaryota; kingdom Viridiplantae; phylum Streptophyta; class Magnoliopsida; order Escalloniales; family Escalloniaceae; genus Escallonia; species Escallonia herrerae. The sequence continues at coordinate 67,221 of JAVXUP010002110.1, read as the reverse complement.
GCCCCTCCCAAGGAGATGTACTATACGGTGGAGCTAGGTTAAGGCTTGAGACCGAGTTTGATCAGGGGGATCGATGTGTCCTCCCTATGGTGGTTGAATGACCCTCCTACCTACGAGGCATCTCTAAGGAAGACTTGGCCCTTCCTCTGACCTTAGAGTAGCTAAATAAGGTGTAGAAGGATAGGACAGCAAAGAGAAAAAGGGGAAGCGCAAAAGGGAGGTAGAGTCGGCTTAGACATCATGTTCCCTTCACGAACAATACCGGTCTTCTTGAGGGGAAAGCCCAAGGAGCAAGAGCCGATACCCCCGCCAAGGGACTCCGAGGTGTTCACACTCAAAGAGTTGGCTAGGATCCACACTGTAAATTCTGAGCTTGAATTAATTGTTTTCATTAGTATCTCTTTTGGTAGATTTTAAGTCTATGTTCTTTCTCAATGTAGGTCCCCTGTTCAGTGCTAAGAGATGCTTATTGGATGATCTATAGCCTCAAGGGCATGGCGTCCGATTATCGAGATTTGCTATCCGTATACGGGCCTTCAGAGGAGGCTACAGAGATGCCTACTCTCACTCCGTCGGTGCCAACTTCAGGAGGTGAATCAAGTGGCTTACCAAGTTCTACAGAGCCCCCAACACCTGCTACTACTACTGTAACTCTTGCGGTAATGCCCATCATTCCAAAAGGAAAGCACGTGAAGACTAGGGCGGTCACCCGCATCTATATGAAGAAAGTTGTCAAACTGGAATCGGCTCGCTCTAAGGGTATGGAAGTGGCCACCGGGAGCAAGAGGAAAACTCCAGCTCCTTCACCACAACAAAGGTGAAAGTCATTCAAGATTGCAGAGGAAAAAGAGTGCACATAGGGTTTCAAGGAAGAAATAGAGACCAAGGAAGACGAGGAGGAGGCTAAAAAGGATCTAAGTGAGGAGGTCGAGAAGGATCTAAGTGAGGAGGTGATAAAGAGCCTAGCCCCAGAAGGACTCAAAGGAAGATATGAGGATTGTTTGCATAAGTTTTAGATGTTAGATCCTAGATGTTATAGTCCTTTATGGACTTCTTTTAGATATTTAATGCAACTAAACTCTTATTTTTCCTTCCTTCGAGGTCAAAATTTCTAGCTAATTCCAATGTCAATGTGTAATGTATGTATATGCTCACAAATATGCACAGAAAAGGAAGGAGGATGGGATTGAACTGGCTAAAAAATAACTTGGACATTGAGTTATTGACAAGTACATGGTTAAGCCCAAAAGCAGGCAAACGCTATCAATTTTCACCGAAACTGATTAACCAGCCGGTTAGTTAGTGACCAAAATTTTTTTTCAAGGAACACCGGGTCGGTTGGTCATAACCCAACTACATTTTTATGGTAAAACCAGACGGTTTATTTTTCTGGTACAAATGGCTGGTTAATCAAATGAAAATAAGATTTTCTGAAGAAAAATGGACAATTGGTCAGAGGTTAGGGCTCTCACACTATATATTCAGGACTCATCTTTTCAGAACGACGTTTGATTCTCATTCTCTTCCAAGAACACCCAATAGTTTATGAAAACGATCCCATGATCTTCGAGCTCCATCTAGATGAGCGATTTCTTTAATAAGATTGAATTAATCCATCTCGATTGGCGATTCAACCTATAATCTGTCATGAGTCTGAGGAGTGTGGTTGTTCATGAAGACATTCTTCCTACAACATGCAAGTTCGGGGATGCGGATAATCATGTCTTTCATTTCAATTCGGATGAACTCTGCCCTACGTATGAAGAATTCTTTGCCCTGATAGGCATCCCACTTAATATCCTAATTGATGTTCCCATCATCCAAGATAGTTATGCCAAGGCCCTTCCTTAACTGGGGTTATTTTGTGAGGTTGGGGATCTTCACTTTTACCCATAGTTCGATCATAGTTAGGCCATTTTTCACTGGTATAGACCCTGTTGCTCTGTTATTGATTGAGGCTTATATTTGTTTGTTTTGGACCATTACTGGGGAAAAGGTGCCGACTTTGCAAAATTGGATAAGAGCCGAGCTGACTGGAATTTTCTCAATGCGCGTGAAATCAAATTCTTAGAGCAGGCTTTGGAGGAAAATCGCACTGCCATAGGTTTGGGGCCTGAGTTCCCTGATTTTGGTAGATGTGCCAAGAGTACGATTTCGTAGTTTTGCCAGCCCTTAGTGAAGGAAGAAGTTGGAGTCACTTGGATCCGACGGTCCTGGATCGGTTCCAAACTATTTGAAGATGAGTTTGATGCTGATGGGGATCCCATAAAGTCTTTGCACATCGATAAGAAGTTCGAGTCACTTGGATCCTGCGGTTCTAGATTGGTTCCAAGCTATTTAAAGACGAGTTTGATGTTGACGGGAATCACATAAAGTCTTTGCATATCGATAAACCTCGAAGGAGTAGTTCCATGCCGATTAGGAAGAAACACCAAAAAAGGCCATTGTCTGTCAAGAATGCTCAGGATCAAGAAATTGGTGTGGATGGTTACCTTAATGGTCAGTTTGATTGCAAGGGGAATAGAGGTAAGAGAAAGTGGATTAGAGACCGGCTTTCGAGGTGGAAGAGTTGGAGGATGTCATCCCCATATCTCATAGGTTGACTTATAAGAAAAGTACAGAAACGTGAAAGTCAATTGTAAATAGGGAAGTCACTCTGACTTTAAAGAAGATGAAAGAGATGCTGACAGACTTTACCTAGGTTCCTGATAAGACCTAGAATTTTCTTTTCGCCCTAACTTTTTGCTTAGGCCGCCATTTGCGGGGTTTTCATCCTTGCAGGCATTTTTGTTTTGTTTTTTATTTTCATTTTTCTTTGCCCTAATTTTTGCCTAGCCGCTCTTTGCAGGTTTTTGTCCTAGCGAGCATTTTGATTTTTCTCAGGAATGTAGTTAGTATCTTAGCCAGTGGAAAAAAGACTTTTATTAAAATTTGACTGCACCCAAGGTAACTTTACGGGCTTCCTATGCACCTCCATCTATGTGTTACATCAATTTGTGTGTGATGGATAATATACATAAGGAGGATCAGCAAGCATAATATTCTTTACTCGGTTCAAATTGACTAGTTGTGATAACTCAATTCCATCAAATCAACTAACAGTGTTGTACCCCTAGTCATGATTTGCTTGATTATATAGAGACCTTACCAATTGGGCTTGAGCTTGCCTCGCGGTTTCCAGAGTTGTCTAATGTTCTCCTTTAACACCAAATCTCTTTCTTTTAGACCGCATCCCTTCACTTGCTTGTTAAAGCTTGGGCAATCTGCTTCTGTAACCCTGGATCTGATATAATGCTTTCAGCCTTTTCTTATCTGCTTCTTGTAACCCTATAGGAGCTTATCTGGACAACTCCTACAGGAATCCATCATTCTACTCAGTATGCTCTTGTTGTCGGCGTCTACAACCCCATTGGTCTGTGGACGATATTGTAATAAGCAATGTCGGATGATACTATACTCCTCAGCTAAGTTTGTGACTTTTCATTCAAAATGTAACCCATTGGCAAATGATGTTTGTTCTATAAATTAGGCTACCTTTCTGGCATTTAGCACGTCATACAAAATAGCTTCCATCCACTTCGTAAACTAATCTAGGTTACCAGTATGATTTCGTGTCCATTAGAGACTTTAAGGCTGATCTTCCTTATCACGTTTATCCCCCAAACTAAGAATGGCCAGGGAGATGTCATATTGTATAGCTCTTGGGGAGGGAGATGTTGTAGGTTGGTGCGACACCCTCAACCTGGTGACATCACCGGGCTAAGTTATTGATCATAATCACCTTCAAAATCCCGTGTAAGCTCCAATAAATTGTCAACATCAGCATAATTGTCAACGATAATTTATTTCGTCAGACTGAGTGGCTTCAAGGCCCAACAGAACAGCATTACTGCCACCTCCTCATGGACAGGACTGACCGACTGACTACGCAAGTGAGCCCAAAATCCAAAGTTGTAAAGATAAACATCATTAAAACAAAAGTCACTAAAATCATCAAAAATAGCTAACGACTTCGGAATGACCCGAAATCGTGAAAAATGAAAATTCTCAGTATCCCAGAGTTCTCAACCCTAGTAACATCATCGGGCTAAGTTATCGATCATAATCACCTTCAAAGCCCTGTGTAGAATAAAGAGTAACTACATCCTCATACTCATACATCATTAATAGACGCTGCAAAATACGTCTTTACAAATTATTTTTTTTTCAATCATATATCATACTGCAGCGGAAGACTTTCAGGTCTTTAAACATCCTGAACGTTTACAACTTAATACACGACTATAGTCGTAGAACTCTTATCAACTTACCTCACAGCTCAATCTTTGTCGTACCGTATCTAGCTTTTCTTACCTCACACAACTGACCCCTTGCTCAAACTTTTCTAGCTTGCTTCTTTTCGCTTTCCTAGAGGGTTCTTCTTGATCAACCGCATAGCCTGCACAATACAACATAAGGAATGTGCGCAAATCGCCTAGTAAAGACAACACGAGGAGTAGTGCGTAAAATTATTCAAGAGACTCGGAGGAATAATAATCATCTCAACGATAACAACAAATCAAGAGCTCCAATAAATTTTCAACATCATCATAATTTTCAACGATAATTTCTTTCGTCAGACTGAGTGGCTTCAAGGCCCAACAGAACATCATTACTGCCACCTCCTCATTGACAGGACTGGCTGACTGATTAATAGACTACGCAAGTGAGCCCGAAATCCAAAGTTGTAAAGATAAACATCATTAAAACAGAAATCACTAAAATCATCAACATAAAAAAAAAATCAAATGCAATGCACGTGGACACGACCGACAGGACTCGACCAGACATGACAGACTCTACTTGAGCGACATTCATCCTCTTGGGCCAGTAATCGTAATTCATAGGCCATCCTCCACATATCGATGTGCCATTTTATGGGATGTTCATCTCAGTCTCAAGTAAATAGAAGAAACACTGTCAACAAGCGGGAAACTCATTTAGAATGCTTTCCCCAACCACGTTACAGCCAAGCAACAAGACATCATGAACGGGGCAGACTAAGAGAAATTTATTCCACCTTATGTCCTCAACAACACAGCTTAACAAGGAATACCGGATCAGAAGATCAACCGGTGTTCACACCCAACAACACGAGTTCCACGTGACAACATCAACTGGGCGGACTTAGGAGAAATTTGCCGCAAGCCCTCAATAGCTTTCTTACACAAGAGAAATGTCGGTTGTCAATAAGTGCCGACATTTCACAACAACAACGCAACAATCACCACAGCATCATCAACAACAATAGGGCAGACTTGGGAGAAGTTGCCACAAGTCCTCATTGGTGTTCTCAAAGAGAAGAGATATCGGCTATCAATAATTGCCGGCATCTCACAACCATCACACAACAACCCTCAAACAATATCATCATCAACTTCAAGTATGCTAATGGAATCGAATCATAGCATACTAGGACGCGCATCATCCTCATTAAATTCTATCAACTAGGCGGACTAAGGGAATTTATTCCACCCTAAGTCCTCAACAGCACAATTCAATATAAGGGTATACCGGTTACGACGATTACGGGTGACCAATCATAACAACAAGAATTCACCAATACATCATCGACATGGCACGCTAATCGAAATAATGAATTAGCATATCAGAACCGCATTGTCCTTACTTGATTGACATATAGCCGAAGCAACTCGCAATCTCTGATAGCAACGAGCTGCATCACCTAGTCAAATAATACCCTGGTCGCTAGTCATCATTCAATATATACACACTCATTATTTCTACCCCTTCCTATTTAGCGTCTTATGACAACTTGTTAATCTGGTCCAATAACTGGATCATTAATCCATCCTTATCGATGCCTCCACACTAATCACTTCCATTATTTAACGTATTAACACAATTCCTCACTTCCCACCACTTCAAAAGCTTAATTACGTGCGTTCCCTAAAATTTAGCGCCAACGTACCAAAATACCCCCTTGATGGCCACTACATCACCAACACCCAAAAATGCTTTAAAACTACTTTTTAGATATACAGCATCATTTATAGACCAAATATTCCCTCAAAAAATTTTAAAGGGAAAATTACCAAAACACCCCCCTCTGGGCGTCAAATTACCGACATGCCCCCGGGGTTCACTATCACCGCAATGCCCCAAATCAGCTTCAAAATAACCTTTTAGGTGTTTTACAACCTTTTCCGAACTAAAAAGTCCTTTGAAAAACTTTACCAGAAAAATTACCAAAATACCCCTCCCCGAGTCGCAAATTACAAAAATGCCCCTGAGGGTTCCCAGTATCAGAAAATCTCAAAAGTTCTTTAAAACGCTATTTTAAGCCTCATGAATTCATTCTTGAGCTAAAGAGTATTTTCCAAAATTTTCGCCCAAAAATCCCGAACCGGTGTCCGACCGAGCGGTTAAAAGCCTGTTCGGCCAAAAATAACTAACGACTTCGGAATGACCCAAAATCTTGGAAAATGAAAATTCTCAGTATCCCAGAATTCTCAACCCTGGTAACATAATCACCTTCAAAACCCTGTGTAGAATACCGAGCCACTACATCCTCATACTCATACATCAATAATAGACGCTCCAAAATACGTCCTTACAAATTATTATTTTTACAATCATATATCATACTGCAGTGGAAGACTTTCAGGTCTTTAAACATCCTGAATGTTTACAACTTAATACACGACTATAGTCGTAGAACTCTTATCAACTTATCTCACAGCTCAATCTTTGCCGCACCGTATCTAGCTTGTCTTACCTCAAACAACTGACCCCTTGCTCAAACTTTTCTAGCTTGCTTCTTTTCCCTTTCCTAGAGGGTTCTTCTTGATCAACCTCATTTTCTGCACAATACAACATAAGGAATGAGGGCAAATCGCCCAGTAAAGACAACACGAGGAGTAGTGTGTACAAATGATTCAAGAGACTCGGAGGAATAATAATCATCTCAACGATAACAACGAATCAAGAGATCCAATAAATATTCAACATCAGCATAATTGTCGACGATAATTTTTTCGTCAGACTGAGTGGCTTCAAGGCCCAACAGAACATCATTACTGCCACCTCCTCATAGAGAGGACTGACCGACTGACTACGCAAGTGAGCCAAAAATCCAAAGTTATAAAGATAAACATCATTAAAACGCAAATCACTAAAATCATCAACATCAAAAGAAAATCAAATGTAATGCACGTGGACACGACGGACAGGACTCGACCAGACATGACAGACTCTGCTCGAGCGACATTTATCCTCTTGGGCTAGTAATCGTAATTCATAGGCCATCATCCTCATATCGATGTCCCATTTTATGGGATGTTCATCTCAGTCTCAAGTAAATAGAAGAAACACTGTCGACAAGCAGGAAACTCATTTAGAACGCTTTCCCTAACCACGTTACAACCAAGCAACAAGACATCATCAACGGGGCGGACTAAGGGAAAATATATTCCACCTTATGTCCTCAACAACACACCTCCACAAGGAATACTGGAACAGAAGATCAACCGGTGTTCAAACCCAACAACATGAGTCCCACATGACATCATCAACAGGGCGGACTTGGGAGAAATTTGACGCAAGCCCTCAGTAGCGTTGTTACCCAAGAGAAATGTCAGTTATCAATAAGTGCTGACATTTCACAACAACAATGCAACGATCTCCACAGCATCATCATCAACAATAGGGCGGACTCGGGAGAAGTTTCCATGAGTCCTCAATGGTGTTCGCAAATAGAAGAGATATCGGCTATCAATAATTGTTGGCATCTCACAACCACCACACAACAACCCTGAAAGAATATCATCATCAACTTCAAGTATGCTAATCGAATCGAATCATAGCATACTAGGACACACATCATCCTCATTAAATTCTATCAACTGGGCGGACTAAGGGAATTTATTCCACCCTAAGTCCTCAACAGCACAATTCAATATAAGCGTATCCCGGTTACAACGATTACCGGTGACCAAGCATAACAACAAGAATTCACCAATACATCATCAACATGGCACGCTAATCGAAACAATGAATTAGCATATCAGAACCGCCTTGTCCTTACTTGATTGGTATATAGCCGAAGCAACTAGCAATCTCTGATCGCAACGAGCTGCATCACCTAGTCAAATAATACACTGGTCGTTAGTCATCATTCAACATATACACACTCATTATTTCTACCCCTTCCTATTTAGCGTCTTATGATAGCTTGTTAATCCGGTCGAATAACTGGATCATTAATCCAGCCTTATCGATGCCTCCACAGTAATCACTTCCATTATTTAACGTATTAACACCATTTCTCACTTCCCACCACTTTGAAAGCTTAATTACATGCGTTCCCTAAATTTTAGCGCCAACGTGACAATTTACCAAAACACCCCTTTGATGGCCGCTACATCACCAACACCCCAAAATCGCTTTAAAATTACTTTTTAGATGTACAACATCATTTATAGACCAAATATTCCTTCAAAAAATTTTAAAGGGAAACTTACCAAAACACCCCCTCTGGGCGTCAAATTACCGAAATGCCCTTGAGGTTCACTATCACCGCTACGCCCCGAATCAGCTTCAAAACAACCTTTTAGGTGTTTTACAATCCTTTCCGAACTAAAAAATCATTTGAAAAACTTTATCGGGAAAATTACCAAAATACCCCTCCCTCGGTAGTAAATTATCAAAATGCCCCTGAGGGTTCTCGGCATTAGAAAAATCTCAAAAGTGCTTTAAAATGCTATTTTAGGCCTCCTGAATTCATTCTTGAGCTAAAAAGTATTTTAAAATTATTTTGCCCAAAAATCCCGAACCGTTTCCGGACCGAGCAATTAAAAGCCGATCGGCCAAAAATAGCTAAAAACTTCGAAATGACCCAAAATATTGGAAAATGAAAATTCCCTGTATCCCAGAGTTCTCATAAAATTTTTGCAAAACCGCGTTCGTTTTATATTTTAAATTTCACCATAAAGTTTTAAACTTCCCGCATCCGTTTACCCCCTTCCCAATCTCGGAAAAATCTGAAATGTTTCCACGATACAGGTCTTCTAGAAATAACTAGGGTCTCTGTTTTTCACTTTGGCTAAATTTGACTCTAACTATTTTTAAAAATTTGTATTAGAAACTGTTTAACTAATTTCTACCTTTAGTGACAAAAACAGTCACTATTCACATTATACACTCACACTAGTTCACCTTCACACACACACACACACTCATCTTCTTCCTCTTTCAGCCGTCACAGACACCTGGGCACATTTCTCCTTCAATGTCGCATGAATTTCTCATTTGTTTCACATTCCAATCGCTTGGTTACATCATAAACTACACATTAACAACTAAACGCTTTAATTTATACAATTACACCATATTGAATCCAAACCCATTAACCAAATTGAAGAACACACACTAAAACACACTGAAATACACACCCACGCACCTTGAAATCAAGCCTAATTCAAAACCCTAGGTCTTTTTTTCTTTCCTTGTTGATTTAGGGTCTTATGTACATAAGTCCAACAAGATTTCCCAATCAGATTATTCAACCAAATTTGGAAATATATGTATACTTGACATATATATGTATAACATATACACAAATATAGTCATCCAATTCTCACGAATTTGGTTCAAAATCATACCCCGTTCGGGTTTGGATTCCACTTTCTTTCCTTCCTTTCCTTCTTCTTCTCTTTTCCTCTTTTCCTTCTCTTTCTTCTCCATTTTCTTCTTCCCTGTTTGTTGTGTTCTTCACGGGTTACAGTTCACGCACTATTCATATTCATAACTTTTTTCTAATTGCAACTTCACCCCACAAACCTCCTTTTATATTTAACTCCATTTAATCTTATCCCAATAATAATATATGTTTTCTAACTTTGAGTCAGCTTGAAACAACCAGGAGGTGGCCATCATGCATGATCTGATTTCTCCAACTTGTGACACATTTCACAAACTTTCAAATTTTGCACTTTGGCCCCTCAAATTTCCAAAATTGCAATTTGACCCCTCGACTTTGGAAAATTACAATTTGACCTCAAATCACCCTAACCCCTCCTTTAGCCTCCTAACACCTCATTATCATCGCAATGAAGCTAATTAATAAAAATATGCTTCCCGTTCACTATATTTTCTAAAATTACACTTTTGCCCCTTAACTTTCCAAAACTTCATTTCAACCCCCACGACCACACTACCCCCTTGTTTAGCTCCTTAACACTTAATTGTCCCCAACATAATGCTACTTAATAAAATAAATCCCCCATTCATTAATCAAACTCGCGGTTAGATTAATCTCTGGTATTTTTCGGGGTATCACAGTTGGCATACACTTGTCACTTGTGACACTTCTTTACATACTCAATACAGTCTTGCTCCATTTTACTCCACTAATATCCCTATTGGAGGATCTTCTTTGCTAGCATCTGGCCATTCATGTGTGGCAAACACTCACCTGCATGTATATCCTCTCTGATTTGATTGCTCTCTCTCTCTCTCTCTTTCAAACACACACAACAAGTGTTCAACAAGTGTTCTCCATATATCTCTTGTACAATTTTCGATCGCACATAATGAACTGGGCCGCCCATCACCTCAAAGCTACTCAATCTTTGCAGAACATCCTTCGGGGTATTTTTCATCCTGGATAAGATTTTGCACATCGGTAAAGGCTTGGCTACTTTATCTTCTTTTACAGGCACTATCATGAAGTAGTAAGTTGATCTTTCTCTTTTCTATATCACAAAAAATTTTACCTATTGTCCTTCTGGTATATCAACCATCCACATAAGGGTAGCTAAGGCATCGGTGAAATTGTTCTAGATTTGGGGTAGGTAATGGAACTCTACATCATCAAATTAGTCTACAATTTTCTCTAAATGAGCATGGTATGTTCATCTCTGATCCTCCACATATCCTGATCTTGTATATGAACAGTGCTGAGTCTGCATATACTATAACCTCTCGAATTCTTAGGTTTAGGGCCATCTCTAATCCAATGATACAAGCTTCGTATTCTGCGGTATCGTTAATAGCGTCGAATGTCAACTTGATTGCTATAGGTGAATGGACTCTTCTGGTGAGATTAACATTACTTCTACTCCAAATCCCTTGTTCTTTGCCGTACTCTATCAAAACAGAGCTTCCACCTTATCTCTGACTCAGCAATGCACACTCCTTCACCTGGTATTTTACCTCTCATCTACCAGTGTTGTCTGTTGGACAATCGGTGAACAAGTCGGCCACGACCTTCTCCTTAATCAACTTTTGTGTGACGTATGTGATATCAAAATCCGACAACAACAAAAGCCACTTTCCATGTGGTTGGGCAGTACTAGTTTCTCAAACAGGTGTTTCATAGGATCCATTCTAGCCAACAGTCTGATAAGATACGCCAAAATGCAATGCTTCAAACTCTGGGTTACTCAAACCAGAGATACACCTCTAAAGCTGAGTAGTTACTTCTCCTTAGGTCATCTTTTTGCTGACTTAATATATGGCTCTCTAAACCAACAAATTCTCTAAATGATGGGCTAATATGGCTCCGGTGCAAAATCGGTTTGTTAGGTACAACAACAAAGGGTTATCAAGTATCTGAGGGCTTATAACTGAGGGGTTGCTAAGATATTGTTTGATCTTGTCAAAGGCTTCTTGGCATAAGAGGTTCCATTCTTTGATCGAATCCTTATTCAATAGTTTGAGAACGGGCTCATAAATGAGATATGAATCAGCTAATGTAATGGACTCTACCCAAGAATCCTTGAATCTCCTATTCTTTCTTGGGTGAGGGCATCTCGACTATGGCTTTGATTTTGGCAGAGTCCACCTATATCCCTCATTTTCTTACTATAAAACCTAGTAACTTTTTGGTTATAAACCCAAACAACACTTTTGTGGGTTTAACCTCACGTTGTACGACCCCACCGTCTCAAAATATTTTCTTAATACTGTGGAATGATCTTCCCACTTCCTGGACTTGATGATCATATTATCCACGTACATAAACTTTCACCTATTTATGAATCATGTCATGGGACAGGGTGGTAGTGGCTCGTTGGTATGTAGCCCTGACATTCTTTAGACTGAAAGGCACAGAAGGTTGTGAAGGCTGTTTTTTATTGATCCTAGGGAACCACCTTTATCTGGTTGTACCCCCAAAACAATCTACGAAGGATACCAACTCATGCTCGGCTGTATTGTCTATGATCCCATATATGATGGGAAAATGTAAGTCATCTTTGGGATAGGATCCATTTAGGTCTCAGTAATGAACACACATCTTGACTCGACCGGAAGGTTTTGGAACGGGTACAATGTTGGCTAGCCAAGTAGGGTACTTGATTACTCTAATGAATCCAATGTGGAGTAACTTCATCACCTCTTCCTTAACCTTGAGTGATAACTCTGGCCTCGACTTGTGGAGCTTTTGCTTGATGGGTTTGGCTTTGGATCGGATAGATAGGTGATGTTCCATGATTGACGGGTCTATACTAGGCATGTCACTATATGACCAAGCAAATACATCGATAAATTTCCTAAGGAGTGCAGTGATTTCTTCTTTCTCTTTCTCATCTAGACTAACCCCTATTTTGATTTCTTTTACATTTTTGTGGGTGCCTATGTTGACTTTGACTGTTTCTTCGGCCATTGGTTTGACATGACTAGATTCTAGATTTTTAATTTATTTCATCATTTCTTTAAAAATTTTTTTTTTATCTTTCGGGTCCATTAAGTGTGCTCATCATTAACCATGTTGATTAATTCATCATAACCTATCCAGCAACCAAGGGATAATCGAAATCAATCATCATATTATCAATTAAATAGTCCAAAAAAACATACTAGGTGAGTAGATTCAAATATGCTAAGGTGACATAAGTATCCAAGTCTTCTGGTTCTGGAGCATCTTTGGCAGCAGGACTCTCTTCTGTAATCTTTCCCACAGTCAGCAGTCCTTACTCGATTATCCAGTTCCATGCATCGCCCTTGTAAAATGATTAGGCTTGCTGGGTTCATGATCTGGCCATCCATTTCATAGATAAGCACCTAGATAAGCATATCAGTGAAGCACGTTGTCATCGCTTCCGGTTCCATCAAACCATCCAATCGAAAACTCCTTTGGTACCTGGCTTGGTCTATACTGGTAGTTCCTCCTCTTATCAACTCGCTGTCGTAGAATATCTCCCATCCTTTAATCTGCTTCGCAATCTTAGCATTGTAAACTGGCTCTAAAAATTCATAAAAGGGCCCACACTCTCTTTCTTTGACAAAACGTCCGTTCATGGTAGGGACCTTAGTTATGTTCATACGCTTCTCGCTTTCCTTATCTTTCTTGGCATGGGCAAGTTTCTGGATGGCTTTTTTTTGTTTTTGTTTTTCTCTTTTATAGTCAGCTTGTATTTTAATTTGAATTGGTCCTTTTTATTTTTGACATCTAGGAAGCTGGGAATTCCTTGCCAATTTCGGCCTAAGCCTTTTTAAGAGAAGTAATACAACTTCCTTATAGGGAGCACAGTCGTACTGCTATAAGAGGTAAATATGAGAAAACGGTGACAAACTTCCTCATACTCAGGACACTAAATTGGGTTATCCATTTGGAATCCACTGAGTATAACATCCAACGAATCATGCGGCTCCTGAACACTATCCTTTTCTTTCTATACCTGTCCGACCTAAGGCAACTGCGAATCTTCCACTATGGTGAAGACAAATTTAACTTTTTTTGGTGCAATGTAGAGGGGATTGCACCAATAGGGTGTATTTAAGGTCTTCTTAACATGAGTTTGATACGACAGGTATATCTAACTCTTAAAATTCAACATCAAAACGAGCAGTCCCCACAGTCATCGGGAGCAATCACTTCTCTTCAGGTATTGTCATAGGCTTGATGGCTTGGTTGAAAGGGGTGAGCTCTGAGGGGTCAGTGCTGAGAGATTGAACAATGCTTAGGGGACAGACATTCAAGGCAGAACCATTATCTACTTGGATTAAAGAAACCCTCTTATCAAGTGCTTGCATGGTGATATGGAGCGGGTCATTGTGGCTCGGTCCTGATTTGGGCAGATCTGACTTAAAAAAGCCCCTATCACTTGGGACATGTCTTCGAACTGGGTTTGGATCGGTATCTGGGCTTTACTGAGTAATTTTGATGAGGGCTTGATGGTGGGATTATGAGGCTGATAACAGTCCCCATATGGAAATGTTAGTTTGGGTTTTGTTCAACTGTCTATGGACTTCATTAATAGGAAGGCCTTGAGAAAACAACGGGTCAGATGTGGTTGACTGGGGTATGGTTTGGTACACTCTGCCTGATCGGGTTAGATGGAATACCTCGACACTGGGTCATAACATAAAACTAGTTTCTTCATCATACTCTTCCTCAATAGTGAAGGCCTACCCTTCCATTAACTCTTCCCATGTAATCACATCACAAAATTACTACAGAGAATCATATACTGAAACTAACTTCCAAACTGGCTGGCTAGGTAGAACAATAAAGGTGGTAGAATCTATGATTGATCAGCTATCATCAATGTAATTAACCCTGTGGGATAGCAAGGGTTCCTTTTGTACATTTGGCCTAACCGGAGGGGAGATTTTCCTCTTGTCAATGAGGTCTTATATGACATGTCGAAATGCAATGCACCTTTTTGTAGATTGGCCCTTCCCTTAATGATAATGGAAAAATTCTTGCACATTGTATCTTTATGGCATTGATATTGGCCTAAGGGTAGGTGACAATTTAGATATCATCACGCTCCTTAACAACTGCTTGAAGACTTTGGGCAGTGGTCCATGTCTCGACTCCATAGTAGTTTCCCATGACACTACCCAGGGTGCTTGCACATTGTTGACATTGTTGGCTATGGCTGGCTTAGGCTGTGCATTAGAACCCCTCAGACTAGCTTGGTATACTCCTGGCTTCGACACATGAAATATGGTTCCCTTGTCGATGACATCTTCTATCTGTATGAGGGGTCCCATTAGAGCTTTGAATGACATGTGGTAATGGCCAAAGATATTGTCATGGTAAACTGGAAGCAGATTGTCCCTGACTATGTTTACTTGCTCTTCTTCAGTCACCATCTAAGCTGCATTATTCCTCTACCTCATAATGATAGCCGACATTGACTCTTTTAACCTATTTGTAGTTTCCAAATCGCTCAAGTGATATCTATGTCTACATTGTGTTGACATTGTTTCATAAACTCTCTCACAACATCTTCCTAAGTCCGGACTCAGGCTTCATCCAAAGTGAGGAACCAATGGGACGAGGCTCCCGTAAGAGTATTCTGGTGTAATTGTATCAACTGATTCTAATTCACTCTGTAAGGAGCTAACGCTTGCATGTACATCTTAGCATGGATTTTAGAATCCGTGGTCCCGTCAAACCTATTCAGCTCTAGCATCTTGAAGTTGGAGGATAGTCTATTCTCATGGCTCATCATCAATACACTAAGGTCTAGAGGGTCTTCAACTCTCCTCATCCTGAAAATTTGGGACTCAAGTGCCCCGCCAACTTGTCCTTCCATTCCGGTACTCAAGGGGTTTCACTTCCTCATCCTCAGACTCACACTGCGAATCAAATTCAAGACCTTTCTTCTTGTCATCTTTTTTCTCTCGTGTCCCCTCCTCTTCAGATTCTTTCTACCTCTCCTCTTGAGGTTGTCTAATTCCTCAGCAGTTCAAGATTGTTGCTCTTTTAAGGTTATGAAACCATTCTGAAGATCCTTTTGGAGTTCACTGATAATATGGAACAAATTAGAGATCTATGGGATTTCTCAGCCAACCACACTTAGCCTTAACTATATAGAGAAGTTTTTTAAAAATTTAATTACACATACGACATAGATCGAGCTGGCCTGCTCATACCCTAATATGGGAGTTTTTAAGGTTTTTTGGCGTTTGAATTTCTTAAAATTTGAGGATTGTTCCCAACCCATTCTGGTCACACCCAAGGGCCCACTAGGGTTCCCGCTTCGCACAAACACGTCGACAGATTCAACGGTCAAACTTCCAACGCATCGAACCAGTTAGCGCGCGCACGCTCAAGTCACGTACATTTTTCTCTCCGTGCGAGCATCTTTCGCTCTGCGCGCCCCTTGTGAGCAACTTAGACAACTTATTTTGCAAAGCACCCACAATAGCATGACCGTCGCACCAAAACCACCCGAACACCTTTTCACCAAAAATACTTCGACTGACGGCGCAATCGGAGCGATGGGGTCAAGGGGCAAAGGCCTTGGCCAACCCCATGGGGTAGGCCTCGGCCTCCCCTAAGGTCATAGGGTCGGCCTCGGCCTCCCATGGGGGGTTGGCCTTGACCTTCCCCCCGGTTCTCCACTTTTTGCGTAAAGTTCCTTTTGTACTTTGTTTGCC
Source organism: Escallonia herrerae (assembly GCA_033070095.1). Classification (NCBI taxonomy): domain Eukaryota; kingdom Viridiplantae; phylum Streptophyta; class Magnoliopsida; order Escalloniales; family Escalloniaceae; genus Escallonia; species Escallonia herrerae. Next base: position 50,823 of record JAVXUP010002110.1, on the reverse strand, counting down.
CTGTACTCTCTTTATGTGACTTTGGCACTTTGTTCGTCATGTGGGCGCGATTCTTGGCAACACGCTCGTCACGAAACAACTTTCGGACTTGTCATCGCTCATCAAAACACATACCGTCGGCGCGCCCGAAGTTAGCCAAAAGAGAAGTGGCCTTAGGCTCCAAAAATGGAAGACCATATGGCCTTGGCCAACCCCAGGGGGTCGGCCTCTGCCTTCCCCAGGCCTAGGGGGTCGGCCTTGGCCTCCAAGAGGGGTTGGCCTTGGCCACTTTACCCCGGTGGTTCTCCCCTTCGCGTATACTCCTTTCCGCACTTTTTCTTCTTTGTACGCTTTGTACGTAATTTTGACATCTTCATCGTCACGTAGATACGGCTCATGTCGACGCACTCATCATAACGCAACTTTCGGATCCATCATCGCTCATCAAAACACCTACCGTCGCCGCTCCTGAAGTTACCGAAAGGGGGAATGGCCTTGGCCTCCCTTGGTGGGAGTAGGCCATTGGCCTTGGCAACCCCTTAGGGTCGGCCTCGGCCTCACCAAGGGGTTGGCCTCAGCCTCCCTAGGGGTGGTGGCCTTGGCCTTCCCCAATCTTTGGCCTATGGCCTCCTCTCCCACGCGCACTTGTTTTCTTGAGTCTTTGCACCTCCTCGATGTTTACGAACATTCGTACATCAACCTCGCAACGTACGTCGTGCATCAACCTCGCGACGTACGTCGTGCATCAACCTCGCGACGTCCGTCATGCATCAACCTCGTGACGTCCGTTGTCCGACGACCACATACCATCACTCCTAACTTTGTCATTACTACATGTTGCATCCATGATCTTGTTATGATAGGTACACTCAGCTCGCATATCGTCTTCGGGACACCCGACGCGCGCCCGTGCGCCGGCTTCACGATGTTCGTCACCGCGCCCGTGCGCCATCATCATGATATGTGCCCCAGCACCAAGTATTGCTTCGCGATGTTCGTCGTCGCGCCCATGCGCCATTCTCATGAAATGTGCCCCGGCACCAAGTATTGCTTCGCGACGTTCGTCTCCGCACCACTTTCATAACACGTGCCCCGACACCAAGCATATGCTCCGCGACGTTCGTCGCCACGCCCATATGCCACTCCCATGACATGTGCCCACGGCACCAGGTATTGTCTTGTGATGGTAGTCACCGTGCCCATGCGCCACAATCAACTACGGGATGGGATCACAACCTTAAAGCCATCACTGGCACAATCAACTATGGGATGCGCTCACAACCTTAAAGCCATTGCCGGCACAATCAACTACGGGATGGGCTCACAACCTTAAAGCCATCGCCTGCATAATCAACTACGGGATGGGCTCACAACCTTAAAGCCATCGCCGTCATAGTCGCGGGGGGCTCCGGTACGAGAACCCCTCGCTACAGACCCTGAGCACTGAGCTGCCAGTATGTCCACTCATGTTACCATTGATCGTTGACACCACCTGGGCGATGACCCCCCGGGTCACTCCGGGACCGGAGCAGGTCCTTGGAGGGCATGGCGCCTAGTCCGCCTGACAGTTGGCTACATGGGCTACCCTCACCACTGTCAGGTTCTCCGCCCGTCTCTTGATGCACTTTTGTGGGATTCAGTAAGGGCTTGGATTGGTGGCTGGAGCAACGGGCTTACTCTGATCATGCCGTCATAGTGTGGTCAGTCTTCTCGGACAGGTAGAGCGACGTTGTGCGAGGCAGGCAACGCGAATTTGGGAACCGGCAGTCCATCGAAGAATCGGTATTTTGGGACCCCCTGGTGACGTGTCACTCCCAGGGGATGACATGAGGCATTTTATGACATAAGCACACTGTTTCCTATAAATAGTGAACTTTACAACTCAAAAAAGGACTTTTTGAACTCATTATTATAAAATCACTTTCTCACTCTAGAATTTGGGAGCTCTTGGATTCTAGTGAGAGAAACATAACTTTGGACCGTAACATTGGACCTCGACTCAAACCCTGACTTGGACTGTCAACTGCCAGCCCTGTTAGTCGTGGCCTCGTCTCTGCAGTACTGCCACTCCTCAAGGCCTGTCTGAGAAGCCTTGCTCTCAGCCCTTACTCCGTCCTTGCTGTCTCTCATTTTGTACACTTGGAAGCTGACTCGGACTACAGCCTTTGTGACACCTACAAATAGGTTCGAACCCACCTTCCTTGGCATCAAGGGTAAGATTGACTAACCGTATAGTTATTCAGATGAAAAACCGACCAGTTGGTCAGTGAGGTTAGAGTTTGTATCTGAAAATTTTTATGGAGGATAAGGTTCGGACTGACTGTCTAATCATCGTGATGGGTAAACCGACTGGTTGGTCAGGTAGTTAACTAGAGTATAAACTAGCCATCTTTAGATTTCAACATACTGATTAACCATCCATTTGGGAGCGCACTTAACCGGCTGATTAGTCAAAGTTTCCCCCTTTTGCAATATAACCATTTTAGCTTATAAAATGTTGGTTGGTCTCCTACCAACATTCCATAGGTTAGTACATGTATTCTCCAAAGAAGGGCAGAACACTATATGGTACATGTGTTTGGTTTCTCTCTCAACGCCGGTGTCAAGGTCACTCCGTCGGCTCGATTGTACCATATACCTCCCGTCCATAACTAGGAAGTTAATAATGGGCGATCACCAGTATATATACAAGTCTTTTGATAACCAAGAAATTAGGAGGTTCCTTTTGTAACATCCCAGAATTTTTGGGACGTTAACACTCACTCGATCACTTACACTAAAATAGAATATCCTCAAACTCATAAAAAATAATACCATGATTGTCAGAGCAACTAAAACATCCATCAATGTATTTCCTCTCAGTGTACAATCATACCTGGAAACTGAATTTAAACCTGAAATAATAAACTAGCCACGCAGGGGTTCTAACAATCAATACCAAAAATTAATCCTTTTCACTTTCACTCGCTCTAATCTGTACTTAGGGAACTCGCGGAAAGGAAGTCAAAGGAGAGAGCTTTCGAGAGCCCAATAAGGTCGATCAAAGTTAAAAAAAAAATAACAAAATGATTATGATGATTTTACATTTACAGTTAAGTAACAACTTTTAAAACGGAGAAACAAAGCGATTTAAATGATTTTCTATCTACAATCAAATGATAATTTTAAAAGATTTTTCAATTAAAGCCACATCATTTCAATATAAACATAGAGATGAGTATCAACTCAATCCCTTAAATCAATAATCATTTCAAAACACTTCAGGTGCAATAAAACAGAAACAGAAAATATTGAACATGAGCAGTACACAATAGCAAAGACACCCCAGCAGTGCTCGATACGCTTTACATATGCATACGTGACTAGTCCATTTAGGTACTAGTTTAATCCAACCAACATACCATCCTTATAACGCCTACAATACACACCATCCTTATAACTCCCATATTACTAACTCATGTCAACATTTAGAAGGAGTAAATAATATTGAAAATGCTTTACGATGAGCGAATCAATAAACAGCTGAAATGAACAATGAACTTCAAACAATCGCTTTAAGACTCAATATAAGGTTTCATGGGCAATATTCAAATATTTTCATGAAAATTTATAAAACCGTAGTTCAATAGAATTTGGAAAACAATTGAGATTAAAACATATGAATTCAGAATAATGAGTAGGGTTGGGAGAGAAAATCCTTACCTTGATCCAAGCTAAGCAATGCTACCAAACCTCGATAAATAATCTCTGAATAAACTTAGATTGGCAAGTCTATTTATTAGAACACAATCTATGCTACAATAATATAAACCTATTATCAACATCTTACCACGTGCTCACTTCTAATTCTAAAATTGCGCAATTCAAAACGGGTCCTGCACACGATCCACCTAACCGAAAATCCTGTACGCTCCTTAACGCATAACGATATTTTAAAGTCATAATAAATTACAATAAACACTTTTATTGCTTAAAAATTATAAAAAGTCAAAATATAAATTTTCTAATATTTTGAATATTTTTTAATTAAAATTTCTTTAAATGCAATAAAAATTCATAAATAGCCATAATTGCTTCTAGTTGGAAATAAAGTCCCATAATTTTTTTAATAGCTTTAGAATAATTATAAAAATTAAAATCCAAATTCAAAAGGCATTTAAACTATTTTTAAATTATTGGTTTTGCATGTTACGCCCCCAAAAACGGAAGCCGTGACTGTGATTACAATTCCTCAATGCCACTATAATTCTAGTGACAACGGTATAAACAGAGCGACTAAGTCCTCTAAAATTTAAAATTTCTCCATAAATCAATAATCTAATACAAATCCATTCCACTTAATAATCCATTTCAAAAACAGTTTGCTAAACATAGAGGTAAAAACAAATTGTACCAAATCAAACAAATTACCCATATCTGAGTAAAGTTCTCAAATTAATTTTACAAGGTTCAACAACTAAAAATCAAAATCTCAAAGTCTTTCGCTATCATAGGAATCATTAATCATCTCCTCCACCTGTGGCAAGGGGCAAGATAGAAAAAGAAAGGGGTGAGCTCGAATAGCCCAGTAAGGTACCATAAGGATAATATATCAAGGCAAAAACAAACAAGATCAAATGACAATACTAGATGGAATGAGTAGACCATATCTTACTATCCAGTATCGAAGCAATGAAAATTAAGCATTTAACCCAACACATATGTCTGGTATATGTCCGGTACGATACAAACATATGATGACTATGTTGGTCATAAAACCCAAACGTCGAACCAAACGTACAAACATCAAACGTGTGCTACCGGTAGCGTGCTAACCTCTATTAATCGCCAGCATAGTCAAATGTATGTCCAAATGACATTCTCAATTTGAGAGTTGTTCAAACATAGTCACTGACAATTTTAAATTGATGGCCACAATTGTACGGATGTAAATATGCCCCTCAGGGCACAATTGGAGAAGGGTAATCAATATTCTAGATGAAGGCAAAAAAATTGCACAACATCAAAGATAAATCAATAAAGATGAATAGGATTGACGAAAGTATAAGTATTTAGATTAGAAAAGCGATAATATCCATCATCTAAATCAATCTTTTTTTAGTAAAGAAAACCTTCAGACACCACCTTAGACCTTAAGAGCTTCCCTCAGCCGCAAAGAAAAGAACAGAGAATACGAATGGACTGAAAAGCAATAAAGGGACTATTTAAAGGAATACCCCAACTTGACACACACACACACCCACATTTCCATTTGAAGGAAAGAGATTCATTCGACTGAAAACTTCAGTTCTTGATCTTTCTTGATTTAAATACTATTCATTCGAAAAAAATACTTTTCATTAGAATGAAAACTTTTCATTCCAATGAAAACTTCAGTAATTGCATGCCAACTCTGCTTAACCAAATTAATTCGAATGAATCTTGGATTCATTCGACTGATTTCTTCAGAGGTGTTTTCAACCATATTCTTCTAAGGGTTTTATTCGAATAAATCTTGAGGTACATATAATCGCCAACTTATTTATTTAGTTATGTAATTACTTATTATTTTAAAGTAATAGCTTAGAATAAATAAATATTAGGGTATTACATCCCCCCCCCCCTAAAAAGAATTACGTCCTCAAAATTTAAACGTACCTTAATTGTCAAAAAGCTGAGGGTGCTTTTTGCACATAGCGTCCTCAAGTTCCCAAGTAGCTTCTTCCGTTGCATGGTTACGCCAGAGCACCTTAACCAAGTTAATAGTCTTCGTGCATAAAACTTGCTCCTTGAGGTCTAAAATCTCCACTGGTTGTTCCTCGTATGATAGATCCTCTCTCCATAGGTTCATAATGGATAACACGTGAAGGGTCTGGTACGTATTTCCTCAATTTTGACACATGAAATACATCATGCACATGTGACAAACTCCGAGGTAAGGCAACCTGATAAGCGAATGGTCCAACCTTTCGCAAGATCTCGAATGGTCCAATAAATCTAGGGCTAAACTTGCCCTTCTTCCTAAAATGCATTACTCCTTTCCAAGGTGACACCTTGAGAAATACATCATCTCCAGCTTCAAACTCTAACTCACGTCTTCTATTGTTAGCGTAACTCTTCTGGCGACTCTGAGCAGCTAGCAAATTATCCTTAATCAAATGAATTTTCTCAGATGTAACTTATACTATCTCGGGCCCTAAGGCACCCAAAAGTTTCTCCTCTCCAGCCTCAAACCAACAAATAGGTGTTCTGCACCTTCGACCATACAACCTTTAAAGGGTGCCATACCAATACTAGCCTGAAAATTGTTGTTATATGCAAATTCAACAAGTGGCAGTTGATCATCCCAGTTTCCTTTGAAGTTTAGTGAGCAAGCGCTAAGCATGTCTTCCAGAAATCGAATAGTCCTCTTTGACTGTCCATCACTTTGAGGATGATAAGCTGTACTAAGGTTAAGTCGAGTAACCAGGGAATCTTGTAACCCACACCAAAACCTTGATTTAAAACGTGCATATCTATTCGAAACTACTTAAACAGGCACACCGTGGACTAGAACAATCTCCTGAACATAGAGTTTGGCCAATCTTTCTAAGCTGTAGGTAACCTTAACCGGAATAAAATGCGCTGACTTAGTCAAACAATCGATTATCACCCAATTGAATCATGACCTTGTCTTGTCCTAGGCAAACCAGACACAAAGTCCATAGCGATATGTTCCCTCTTCCACTAAGGGATGGTAAGTGGTTGCAAAGGTCCAGGAGGCCGTTGATATTCCGCTTTAACTTGTTGACAAATAAGATACCGAGCAACAAAGTCTGCTATCTCTCTTTTCATATCGTTCCACCAAAATACGTCTCGTAAATCTCGATACATCTTAGTACTGCCGGGATATACTGTGAAGCTTGAATTATGGGCATCATGCATTATTTCTTCCTTCAGTCCTGCATTAGAAGGAACACACAGTCTGGTTCCAAAACGCAATGCCCCCTCAGCATCAATCCTGAACTCTAACAATTGACCTTCTCTAATTTGTTTTCTGATCTTCACTAATTTCAAATCTAGAGTCTGAGCTTGTTTAATTCTTTCGATCAAGTTAGGCTGCACCCTTAAATTTCCAAAATAGTTTCTGGACCAGGGAACCAAAACATCCACACCCAAGATTTCAAGATCAGCTAGAAATTCCTTTTGTAAAGTCAAAAGAGCTGCAAATGTACCAATATTCTTTCTACTGAGAGCATCGGCAACCATATTGGCCTTCACTGGATGATACAAAATCTTGCAGTCGTAGTCCTTAAGCAATTCTAACCATCTATGCTGTTGCATATTCAACTCCTTCTGCGTGAACAAACACTTAAGATTCTTGTGATCTGTGTATATCTCACACGTTTCACCATAGAGATAGTGTTTCCAAATTTTCAAGGCAAAAACCACGGCAGCTAACTCCAAGTCATATGTTGGACAGTTCATTTCATTTGTTTTGAGTTGTCATGAACCATAAGCAATAACTTGCCCATGTTGCATTAACACACATCCCAGACCTTTATGTGAAGCATCGCTGTATATCACAAATCCTCCAGTCCCTGAAGGTAGAGAAAGGACTGGAGCTGAAACCAGTCTTTTCTTTAGCTCCAGAAAACTATGACTACACTCCTTTGACCACTCAAACTTATACTTTTTTCCGAGTCAACCGAGTGTTCCCAGCCTATCTTGGCTACACCTACAGGCCCATTGGGGGTCTCAATTTTCATGACACGTTGGCACATTCAGCCGTCAATTTTTCAAAGCTCCCAAGCCGGTCAAAGCGACCATGCTCAAGTCACGTGAATTGCTCGTGAAACAACCTTGGGGTGCCTTCCCCCTTAGGGGGGTCGGCCACCTACCTTGACAACCGACGACCATCGCTCGCAGTCGCGACGTACGTCACTCACAGTCGCTCTCTACCGTAATGGCGATGACTGTTGATTGCGGCTGCTCTCTGCCGTAGTCTTGACTACCGTCGCTCTCAGCTGCGCTCCATCACTACGACGACCGTCACTAGCGGCTGCGCGATGTCCACGCAACGCTCATGGTCGCCTGTGTGTCAGCTTCGCGGTGCCCGTCACCCGTGGTCATGTGATGTCTGCTGTCGCTTAAGCGCCGACTTCGCGACAATCGTCACCTGTGGCCGCGCGCCATCACTGCGACCTCTGTTGCCTGCGCGCCGTCACCATATATACTCTGCCGCGCCCATGCGCCGAGCCGCTGATACAGCCCTTGCCCCTGGCTCTCTGCCACACTATCGTGCCCACGACACCTCACTCACTCCACCACGCCCATGCACCACGCCACTGATACAGCCGTGCCCCATGTCTCTTTGTCACACTACAGTGCCCCCGGAACCATGACTGCACCCATGCGCCACTTCCATGAAATGTGTCCCCGGTACCAAGTATTGTCTCGCGACGGTCGTCGCCGCTCCCGTGTGCCATAGTCATGTTACAGGCCCCTGGGCCCCACATTCATTCACCACACCATGTGCCCCCACCATGGACGTGGAACATGCTCCTACCCACTCTCTAGTCAGAAGCCAATTGTCGTCTTCATTCTGGGGGGCTCCATTCGTAGTGCTCCTACATGAGGACCCCTCGCAGCCGGATAGGCTCATTACCACAAAGCTATTGCCGCCTTCATTCCTGGGGGCTCCGCTCGTAGTGCTCCGGCATGAGGACCCCTCGAGCGGGATAGGCTCGGTACCACAGAAGCCATCGCCGTCTTCTTTCCGAAGGGCTCCGTTCGTAGTGCTCCGGCACGAAGTCCCTTCGTAGCAAGATAGGCTCGTTACCACAAAGCTATCGCCGCCTGGGGTGACTGGCATGACACTAGACACTGAGTTACGACTATGTCCACTCACATTACTGGTGATCATCGGTGCCCCCAGGACAATGACCCGGGTTACTCCGGGACGGTAGCAGGTCTTTGGATGGCATCGCGCCTAGTTCACCTGGCAGTTGGTTACAGGGGCAACCCTCATCGCTGTCAGGTTCTTTAAGTGTCTCTTGATGCACCTTGTGGGATTCAGTAAGGGCTTGGATCGGTGGCTGGGGCAACGGGCTTACTCTGATCATGCCGTCATGGTGTCTTCAATTTTCTCAAACAGGTAGAGAGATGCTATGTGGGGTAAGACAGTGCAAATTTAAGAACTGACAGTCCGATGGAGAACCGGTATTTGTGGACCCCCTGGTGACGTGTCAATCCCAGGGGTGACACATATCAGCTGATGACACATTGATGACACCGGCACATTTTTCTTATAAATAGGGGACCTTGGATTTCATTTTCAACAGAACTCTCTCATTTGTCATTTTCACTTTCTCTCTCTAAAACTCATTCTCTCTCGAATTCTAGAGAGAGACACATTCAGACCCCTGACATCAGACCCTTGACGCTGCACCCCTGACGTTGACCCTAGCTTGGATTGTCGGTCACCAGCCCTATTCGTCTTCGCCTTGTCTACGCAGCAGTACCAGCCCTCGCGGCCTGTCTGGGGAGCCTTTCTCACTGCCCTTACTCCACCCTCACTGTCTCTCACTTTGCATACTTGGACTATGGTAGAGGGACTATGGTAAATCAGTATGTCATTAATAAAGACTACGACAAATTGGTCCAAGTATTACTTGAATACCCGATTCATCAAGTCTATAAATGTTGCAGGTGCATTTGTCAATCCAAACGGCAGCACTACAGACTCATAGTGTCCATATCTTGTTCGAAAAGCAGTCTTAGGTATATCTTCCCTCCTAACCCTCAATTAGTGGTAACCTGACCTCTGGTCAATCTTCGAGAAATATTTAGCTCATTGTAGTTGGTCGAACAAGTCATCAATATGTGGCAAAGGGTACTTATTACGAACTGTGACACGGTTCAACTCCCTATAATCAATGCACAATCTCATTGTTTAGTCTTTTTTCTTTACAAATAAAACAGGAGCACTGCGAATGAAGCCCTTCTCAAGAAATTCCTGGAGCTGCACCTTAAGCTCTTTGAGCTCGGCCGCAGCCATACGGTAGGGAGCTTTAGAAATTGGAGCAATTCCTGGTACAAGATTTATAACAAACTCGATTTCACGGTTCGAAGGAAGACCCGGGAGCTCTTCAGGAAACATGTCTGAGAATTCACTAACAATAGGAATATCTGACAAGTTCTGACCAATTACATGAGTATCCACAAAGTGAGCTAAATATCCCTAACACCCCTTCCAAAGGAGACGTCTAGCCTGCAAGGCAGAAACAACCAAGAAGATGTAATGGAAGTAGAACCCTTAAACTTAAACTTAGATTGACTGGGAATCTGGAACTGTACTTCCTTGGCATAACAATCCAACGAGGCATGATACAAAGGCAACCAGTCCATACTAAGAATAACGTCAAAATTTCAAATCTCCATAGCTATAAGGTCGGCAGGTAACTCTCTACCTTCAATATGAACCGGACAAGACTTGTACACCGTAGATACTAAAATAGATTTCCTCATTGGGCTATCAATCATAAAATCAAATTCTAAGGGTTGCGGTTCTGAACCCAATTTACTTGCAAGAGAATGAGTTATAAAAGAATGCGTGGATCCAGGGTCTAATAATGCATGAAATGAATAAGAACAGATTTGAATTGTACCTGCCACCACGTCATTGGAAGCTGTGTCATCTCTGGCAGTCAAGTCATAAGCGCGGCCTTGTACTCTCGGCCTCTGATCCCCTGTAGGTGGCTTGGCTCCACCCTGAACCTGAGTGTTAACAGTCATCTCCCTCGGTCTCTCTTTCTTCGGATATGGGCACTCCATAGCATAATGTCGCACCTTCCCACAGTTGAAGCAAGAATTTGTCAAATGATAGCAGGGTTTATCCTCATGATCCCTGTCGCAGATATCGCAAACCTTTGTCACCCTTCAAGCCGGTCGCATGCCTTCTTGCAAAGTTGATCTCGTCTTATTATGACCACCACTCTTGTTCTTGTCCTAAGCTTCTGCATAGCCTCTATTATGCCTCTGCTCCTCTTTTTCTTTTCAAAACTCCTCGTAGTCCGCCTCTAGAATTTTGGCCCGCTCAACCACCTGAGCATACGTCGGAAGCCCTAAAGCCTACAACTTATTCTTAATGCCGCGCATTAATCCTTTCTCAAACCTTCTTGCCTTACGATTTTCAGTGTCAACTTCGCCTCATATTGTGCCACTATCATGTCACCATGTTCTAGCTTCAAAAATTCTTCCTCCTTCTGATCCTTCACGTTCTGAGGAAAGCATTTCTCAAAAAAAAAAACTTTTAAATCGCTCTCATGTCATAGGATGTTCAGCACTAATCCTCTGTGTGCATTTGACCATTTTCCACCAATGGTCGACTTTGTCTTCTAGCATAAAAACAGCATATGCCACCTTTTGGTTGTCGCTGCTGTTCCAAAGGTCAAACACATTCTCGTTTGGTTCACCCACGCTTCAGCTTTCACTAGATCGGATTCCCCCATAAAGGTGGGCACTAACCTTTTAAAATTTTCAACATCTCGAGTACTAGCGCCATCATTTGCCCATGGATCTGAATCGGCGGTACCCTGCCACCTCCGGCAATTAGGTTCTCCAAATTCTGGAATCCTTGTACAATCGCAATAGCAACTCCATCAGTCATTGGTGGTTCGTGAGGATTGATGACGTTACGACTTGAGCGTCTAGGAGGCATGATAATCCTAACACACCAAATGAAACCATAAGCCTTCAGATATATGACAGATACACACTAATTAATAGTAATTTTAGTAGCAAAAGAGACCGGTCTAGTTGTACATTTAGTTTGCAACGTTTTAAGCTTAGGTTCACACGAGTGTACAAAAGCACAAACCTAAGCTCTGATACCAACCTTGTCACGCCCCCAAAAAAGGAATTCGTCACTGTGATTACAATTCCTCAATGCCACTATAATTCTGGTGACAACGGTATAAAGAGAGCGACTAAGTCCTCTAAAATTTAAAATTTCTCCATAAATCAATAATCTAATACAAATCCATTCCACTTAATAATCCATTTCAAAAACAATTCGCTAAACATAGCGGTAAAAACAAATTGTACCAAATCAAACAAATTACCCATATCTGAGTAAAGTTCTCAAATTAATTTTACAAGGTTCAACAACTAAAAATCAAAATCTCAAAGTCTTTCGTTATCATAGGAATCATTAATCATCTCCTCCACCTGTGGCAAGGGGCAAGAAAGAAAAAGAAAGGGGTGAGCTTGAATAGCCCAGTAAGGTACCATAAGGATAAGATATCAAGGCAAAAACCAACAAGATCAAATGACAATACTAGATGGAATGAGTAGACCATATCTTACTATCCAATATCAAAGCTATAAAAATTAAGCATTTAACCCAACACATATGTCTAGTGTATGTTGAGTACGATGCAAACATACGATGACTATGTTGGTCATAAGACCCAAACGTCAACCAAACGTACAAAAATCAAACGTGTGCTACCGGTAGCGTGCTAGCCTCTATTAATAGCCAAATAATCAAATGTGTTTTCAAAGGACCCTCTCGATTTGAAAGTTGTTCGAACATAGTCACAGTCAATTTTAAATTGACGGCCACAATCGTACGAATGTAAATATGCCCATCAAGGCAAATTCGGAGAAGGGTAATCAATGTTCTAGACGAAGGCAAAAAAATTGCACGATACCAAAGATGAACAAAAAAGATGAATAGGATTGACGAAAACATAAGTATTTAGATTTGAAAATACCCTTGTCACAGCAAAAAAGCAATAATATCCCTCACCTAACTCAAACTTTTTAGTAAAGAAAATCTTTAGACACCACCTTAGACCTTAAGAGCTTCCCTATGCCGTAAAGAAAAGAACATAGAATAATAATAGGCTGAAAAGAAATATAGGGATGACACACACACACACACACACATTTCCATTCGAAGGAAAGAGATTCATTCGACTGAAAACTTCAGTTCTTGATCTTTCTCGATTTAAAATACTATTCATTCGAAAAAAATACTTTCATTCAATTGAAAACTAATGAAAACTTTTCATTCGAATGAAAACTTCAGTAGCTGCATGCCAACTCTGCTTTACCAAATTAATTCGAATGAATCTTGGATTCATTCAACTGATTTCTTTAGAGGTGTTTCAACCATATTCTTCTAAGGGTTTTATTTGAATAAATCTTGAGGTGCATATAACCACCAACTTATTTATTTAGTAATGTAATTACTTACTATTTTAAAGTAATAGCTTAGCATAAATAAATATTGGGTATTACATTGCTAAAACCAATGCAATACGGAAATTATAGCAATTCAACTCTTAAAATCACCAAACTTGATCTGGGACTTCTTTATACTATAAAAAAATTATTCTAATTTTTTCAAAACATTTTCATGAGTTTAAAGGCTCCAGAGAATTTTAGAAGTCTAAGCTTTTAGAAGATATTAAAAATATATATGATTTCAGAAAATTATAAAATTTTACCAGAAATTCTAATATAACTTAAGGTACTATATTTTAAATTTTCACGTGCTATACACTATCCAATGCGCGCGACTTACCTAACGTTAACCCGTTACACCTACCACACAACCTGTTGCGATTCAAAAAGCCAGTTCACTTTCTTGTTTCTTCCTCCCTCTACGCACAGTCTTCTTTTCCAGAAATAAACTTACACACAGACTTTACCCATTCACTCACTCCTTACACATTACACACACACACACACACACACACACACACACACACTCACTACACCAAACACACCACACTCATCAATATACTGCCTTAAGGCAGCACCATTTTTTTTTTGCTCATTGGACACACACACACACACACGTTCACGTGCACTACACTTTTCCTCCTCCCTTTCTCATTAAACACAACACAAATATATACCCTCCCCCCCCCCACACACACACTCTACAGCCATTAACCCAGATTTCACCAAACACCCTCCATTTTTGCACACATAGGCTCACATGAACACACACTTACATGCACTAAACTCATGCGATTACTTGTACACAAAAACACATGTACCCAGCACACACGTGCACTCAGTACACACTTCACTTACCATGCAAGCACACACAGATATAGATGCAAACACACATAAATTCACACTAAACACATATACTACATACACACATACATGACTCTCTCTCTCTCTCTCTATATATATACACACACACACACACAACACTTTCACCCTCTCTCACATGATAGCCCATGACTGCCCAATTTCTCCATTTCTCTCGGTAGATCCCAAAACACACACACACACACACACCTGAGCACTATACCTGCATACCCACTGATTCACACACATACACATATCACTCATACATGCACAACTTACACCACTCACACCCAAAGCCTACGGCTGCATCTTCATCTCTTCCATCATTCTCTCATACACACCTATGGGCCCACACAGTCACACACTCACGCATATGCTTCCCACTGCCTTATGGCAGACTTGCCCTTAAACCCACTGCCGTGCTATGACCCCTCTTTTCATACACAATTGGGTTAAGACACATACATGAAGAATACATTCAAATTAACCGCGCTACACCCTTTCTTCTTCCCTTGTTTGTTTCTCTCTCACAGACGCACACGTGCACTCCCATGCACGGCAGTAAGCTATTACTTCACATTACAAGCGCATCAACACCTACTTGGACATAGCCCTCTCACGACTGTCCACCATCCCACTCCTATATATATATAGATATATATATATATATATATATATATATATATATATATATATTCACACATACCCTTCCCATTCCCTTATGACAGCCTTGCCCTTGAACCCGCTGCAGTGCTATGACCCCTATTTTCATACACAATAGGGTTAAGACACATACATGAAGAATACATTCAACTTAACCGTGCTACACCCCTTCTTCTTCCCTTGTTTGTTTCTCTCTCACAGACGCACACATGCATTCCCACGCAAGGCAATAACCTGTTGCTTCGCATTACAAGAGCATCAACACCCACTAGGACACAACCCTCTCACGACTGTCCACCATCCCACTCATATATATATATATATATATATATATATATATATATATATATATATATATATATATATATATATATGGGCAAAGCGAATATAATGCTAGCCTTAGGCAACTTGCCTAAGGCTAGCGTTCAAAACTACGTTGTTTTGGATTAAAAAACTTGATCTTTCTTTTCCTTCTCCTTGTTTTTCTCTCTTCGCTCTGCCGCCAGCATTTAATACCAACCATTGCTGCCCCCACTTCACCTCTCTCAATTTCCAGCCTCCATTGTGAGTGACCCTTAAGAATCAAAATCGTGAACCACCGAAAACCCCCACCATAAAAAATAACTACCACCATACAGGAACCAAAATGTCGGTGTTCTCTTCCCCTGCCACATCACAAAACCACTGGTTGTCACCTTGCCATTTTTTAACCACCATCGTAGGCCAATCTCCATGACTCCCACAAACAACTGTCGAAAGCCACCCACCATCTCAGACCACTGCCACCACGTGGAAATCAGTCACTGCCTGTGCTCTCTCCCCACCACATCTCACAATAATCCAAATCAGTGAAATTGAGTTGTTAAAATCATAAAGTTTGATTTGATTAAACTGTAATGCATAATGATTCGACAGGGACTTAATTGATTCAAACGCTTGAAATTTCATTTCACCGTGATAAAAAATGAATTGGGTTTTACGTCGATTTCTCTCGGGCATTTAATTAAAAATACATGATGCCCCATCGACGGCCGCCATTGCAAGCTCCATTACTGCCGACGATGGAGGTTGACTCTTTTTATTAGGGGTTGCATTATGATGAAACACAAATGCTCATGGGCTGTCAAAACTGTGTTGGTTCTGTATGGTGTGGGCAGTGGAAACGGTTTGCTGTGGGCAGGGCTAGTTGGCGACAGAGGCCGGCGATGAAGGTAGACGCAATCGGGTTTGTTAGAGAGAGAAAGGGCGGCTGGCTATGGAGGTTGTGGATCGAGCAAGGTGGTGGTGGTTGGGTTTCTGTATGGTGGTGGTTGGTTTTGTGAAATGGCGAAGGGGGCGGCAATGATAGGTTCTGTATACTGGCAGCAAAGAGATGGCAGAGAGATAAAACAAGGAAAAGGAAAAGGAAAAGAAAGATGAGATTTTTTTTAATCCAAAACTACATAGTTTTAGACGCAAGCCATAGGCAAGTTGCCTAAGACTAGCGTCATATTTGCTTTTTCCTATATATATATATATATATATATATATATATATATATATATATATATATATATATATATATATATATTACACACACAAAGATGCACTTATCACACTCAATTAGTCACTCCCCTAGACCCATTTACATACACCCATAAGCATATAAAGCAATACAACAACAATCCGTTCACCCACAACCCGAGATATATATAAATATACATGAAGAATGAGTTCTTAAAGCAAGCTTACCGGAAATTATTTTATTGCCAAAAAAATTCGTTTCTTCTCCAAGCCTTCTTTCTCTCCCTATCTTTTCTCGATCTATCTATCTCTCTCGAAGTGTGTCAGATGAAGAGAAAATAGGGTTGGGACGACTGCTCAAACAAGGCCATATATTTATATTAAACCTTAGGTTGGTACATTACTAAAAGCCCCTTAGACTTTCGTTAGGTATTCTAAGTTTTACCCGATACTTTCAATTATTATAAACAAGTCTGAATAAATTATTTACTATAATTTAGGTGCTAGAAAATTTTTAATGGTTTTGTTAGATAACCCTGCTACACTAATCGTCACTAAAAGTATAGCGATGCTAAAAAAATTTAGCTGCTAAAATTCGCTAGGAAATACATCGATGCTAAGTAAAATTATTGTTGCTAAAAGTCGCTAATTAAAATACCGATGCTAAGTTAAAAGTATTGTCGCTAAAAGTTACCGATAAAATTTCACTCATTGCAATCGACGTTAAATCTTTCATATGAGCTGCTAACTAAATATTTCATTGCAATCGACAATAAAATTTCACTCATTGCTACTTAAAAATATCGATGCTAACTAAATATTTCATCGCTGAAATTGCTAATTAAAAAAAATCGACACTTTATTCGCTGCTAAAAAGAATTTTTAAATAAATTCGTTAAGAATATTGGGGTGTTACACCTTTAGTGTGAGGCCATGGGTTGAGAGCAAAATCAAAAGATCGCTTTGTGCCCAGGAGGACCAAGGGCTTCAACTGTTACTCTCGAATGGGTGGGTCAGAGTAAGACGTGCGCGTGTGTGAAGTATGGAAGTAAAAGCGTAAATACCACTGTTATGCCACATTGTACATGCCGCATAATACAAAGAAAATACAACAAGGCCAACAATCAATAAAAAAAATTCAAGTCTAATCTTCTTAGTTTTTAGTCCTAGTGGAGTTGCTACTATGGCGAACCGCCTCGAAACCCCCTCAATGATTTTAATGGAGTTGCCATCTTATTTAACTTGGAAAAATGGGGAAATAAGAAAAATCCTATGAAATGACTCTAAATGTCCAAAATAACAACTAGTCTATCGAAAATCAAAACATGCGTTCGGGGACTAAGTTATGCAACGGGAAGTTGTTAGGCACTCGTCACGCCGTTTTAGTCTCTACTTCATTTCTATTGATTGTTGGCCTTAAAAACACATGGCATGCAAGATATGACACAATTTAACCGAAGTTCATTTTATATTTTTAGCTTGTACTAAACATCGAGGGTCGAATAGCCTACGTATCCGGTTGGACTAACTGGAATCAAAACCACCATAGTTCGACTTTGGTTCTACGGGAAGTAATGTAGACAAAGAAATGTAAAAGATTATTTTTATTGTTTTTAAATAGAAATATGATTATGAGACTGGGAGACAATATATATGATTTCCTAAGCTAGAAAACTAGTAAAAATTATCTTTTGAAGTAGCTTCCCTTGAAGACTCAGGGGTGCTCTCGGAAGGATCCACGATACTAAGACTAAAAGGACTTTATAAAAGTGATCTTGGATGGCTAGAATTCTGGGGAGAGCAAGAATAACAGTTCATGGAGAAATGGTATGTAAGCTCTAAAGAGAATTAGCTTTTGGACTAAGATCCCAGACCTCTAAAAATGAAAGTCAAAGGCTCTATTTATAGAATTCAGGGGCGCCAGAATCTGATAAGATTGGTTATGCCAATCTACAAGGCTGAAGATAAGTCAGAATAAGTAATAAAATTACAGATTGACAGAATTCAATTAACCTGCCGGTTAGTCGATAATCGGTCTGTTCATCCCATAAATTAAAAAAAAGTAATTCTCTCTGATTTTATAGATTGGATGTACCAAATTCAGGATCATTCATTTCCTTACCATAAAATAGATTGATTTAATTTTTTGCATCAGAAATAATTCACAGACTATTTTCCAAAATTATCTAGACAAAAAAAATCAATTAAATGATAAAATATAGATATTGGACTGGACTGAACTAGACTGATGGACTGGACATGCAACTGGACTAAACATGTAACTGGACAAAACCAAATGTCTTGGATACTTAACAACTTGACTGGACTGGACTGGACTGAATTAGGTAAAGTCGCATTACTAGGTTTAAGCTCAATAATGCACACTAATTAACAATAAAGACACTAATTATTTAATTATTAATGACTACAAAAACGGGTGTCTAAAGGTTTCTGTGTACACAATTGATCTTCGTAAAAGATTGTGATCGAGGCTTGGGCTTGTTAAGTCTTGGATAAGCTTTGTGGATTCAAAGCATGTGCTTCATGTGGGGGTCGACCTGGCAACGGTTAAACCTGTCGGGTACGGGTAAAAATCGGCCGAATCCTAGTAAAATCGAGTCGGGTGAAATTTACTCGATTTTTTTGGGTAGAACCTTTTAATGCCCGTACCCTACCAAGGCGGGCCGGGTATTAGCCGCGGGTAAATTATTTATTGTTTATTTAACAGATTCATTGAGCTAATTCTTTTAGAGTAAGCGTATTAAGGCCGATTAGAGACCACTTTGGTCTTTACTGTAAGTTATGTACTATCTCTTTCTTGATTGGAGATGTGGCGGATACGTGGCGGACCTGATTGGAGACATTGGAGGTAGATCTACAGTGGATCTAGCGTAGCTTGGTTGTCGATAGAGAGAGCGACGTCGCGAGAGGATCTGGTGTAGCTTGGTCATTGATGGAGAGGAGCGTCGTGGTGAGAGGGCAGCACCGTGATATGAGAGAGAGAGAGAGAGAGAGAGAGAGAGGGAGAGGAGGAGGAGTGGCGCAAGAGAGAATGAGTGAATCTGTGATAGAAAACCCTAGCACTTAATTATATAGTAAAACATACGTAGCCCGGGTTAACCGTAGCGATTTGGAACTAAAAATTACCAATCAGTTCGGGTACGGGTCTTCAAAATAGGTACCCGTATCTAGATTTTTTTATCCGGTACGGATCGACCCGCTGGTCTGGGCCTTTTTATGCCAGGCCTATGTAGGGATATCACCAACTGTTGATTAATTAAGGGTTTTGATCTTGATCCGGAAGAACATTCTTGCTAGTAGATTCCAATGTTCTTGTAAGGGACTTCCTTGAAAATGTGAATGTAGGCTTGAGGCAAGTTCAAGGCAAACAATTTGAATATCCTTGTCAAGTAACTCTAACTCAATCTCTTTGCTTATTGCCTTATAGTTGCTTGAGATTGTTTAATTAGCATCTTCATTGAGATATTGCCTGGTTTGATTCAGATTCATGACTATATTTAGTTTAAACTCCTCATTAATTTTCAAACACTCTATTCACTCCTTCTAGGATTGTTTTATTGGTTTCACATTATACAATATATCAGATTAAATGACATGGTTAAGTGGACACCCATTTATAAACCATTTAGACCAATGGGTCTTTTGGGTTTTGAAAGATATCGATCAGTGAAGCCCAATTAGCTAACAGGTGATTTTTAAATGTGCATATTTGGGCGGGTTGATGGGCTTGACATATGATTGTCACCCTTAGATATGATATAGTGTAACCGACGGATAAAGTTAACCAGATTGAGGGATTCCCAAACAAAAGGTGGTAAAACTCTTATTATTTCTCGTCTCATCAATTGGTATACCAGGTCACCACTATCACCATTATATTAATGTTTTTGTGAGCTAATATCGGTGGTGAATATGATATGGTACCATGAGAGTAATGCAAGGTAAGTTATTGGGTTTCTTGATGACCAACTGCATAAACCAGTAATTTTATTTAAATGTATATTATGGATTCCCTTAGCAAAAAAATTTATTTAAATGTTTCCTAATGAAGCTAATCAGATGATACTCTGGTACTCTTGCACCAGAAGTGGAAAAATAGGGTACTCTCCAATTTCATTTTTTGGTCTCATAATATTTTAGTTTGGATAATATGCAAAATTTTGGCAACCGATAATGCATGCACACAGAATCTGTCAACTAATCTTGTTGGGAACTTTAGATGGTTTTCGGACAAACACCAATCATAGAGAAATAATGATGGTTATGAGCAAAGCATCTGACATTAAACACAACCACAATGATCTCAGTTAAACATTTAGGGACCAAATGATAACAATAATCATAATCAGGCAATCAAAATGAGACTTTTTAACAAAATCATATATAATAGCTCTCGAGATTTACGGTACATTTTTATGACATTCCAAATACAAAAACAATAATATGGGTATAACGAAGCAAGGTCAACCCAGTGACTTGAAGCAATTACAATCAGTATGAGTTATTGGTCCTTAGTGGAATTCGTAACTTCCTCATGGCCAGTGGGTCAGATACTATCCCATCAAGTCCGAATAGATTCTATAAAAGCAGATGAGTATCTCGAAAAAATTAAGATGACATCTTCTCTTATGTCTCAGAGCAGATTAGCAATTAATTAAGTCGCAATTGAGTTCAATATACACATGAATGAACTAAATGACAAAGTAGAATTCCACATTTCTTATCATACCCTCAAGCCAAACTTTCTGACTTAGCTCCAGTCATTTCTCAAAAGTACTATTCTCACTCATGAATCAAATCATTAACTTAACTACTCCTCAAGCCTTACAAACTTTCAAACACTAGTAGGGTTTTCCTTAACTAGTACACGAATGTGTGATTAGAATATAACCATCTCATGCATGGCATGATATCAAACCTCGAACGGGAAATGTGATGAGATCCACAGAAAAATCTCTGTCCCTTACGTGGACAGTACAACCACAGAGAACCATAGAAACAGGCAAAGGACTCTCCAGATTACCAAATGGACCACATATATAACGAAATAATTGGACATCAGTCCATAATAGTATTACATGTTCCACAAATATAGTAGCTCGACACCAATACTTGATGCGGTCTAACAAAATGTCGTATAACCTGGACCAGATTTAGTGTATATACAAACGCAATGGAAGATTTTAATCATACAGTCGATCCTTCAGCAACTAAAGGATAAGAATACTTCGTCCAAAAGAATACTTATAGTTTGACCATCACCTGACACTCCTCACCCATCTTGGGTACTAAGAGGACCTGAATCTCATGTACAGAGGAGTAATATATACATCAGTACCTGATGCCAGATGCTATTGATTGATTAAAAGAGCATAACCACGATCTTCTTCCCTCCGTATGAGAATTTGAACGCCTAAATCTGGATCTTGAACACCTGGCCAAGTGGTTCCCCAAGTTTCTATCAGCAGTTCTAGGAACCAGCGAAGGACTAGTGTCCTGAGCTCCTATGCAAAGGCTAGAGTTCAGTTTCACTGATGAGAAGCCTTGGCAACTCAAGGAGCGGAAAGAAGATCCAAGTGGCGAAATCCGAGTGCAATGAAAATCAGGTTTGCAAAGTGGGCTTTTAAGCAAAGTGGATTCTGACTCCTCTGCTGAACATGTACAAAATGATAGGGATAAGCTGGTTCTTGCAACCTCCTTAACTACTGGCCTTGTGCCTGCGAGCTTGACAAAGGAAACTATGCCATGACGACAGAGTGGGCAGGCAATTGATCCTGGGGGGCCAGGAGCCACAGAAGAAGTGCTGTTTGTGGAACAGAGGTATAGTGCACATCGAATGCAGAACTCATGACAACAACCTGCAAAATTAGCTAATTGAGTTCGGGTATGTGATAGAATTGACCATTAACTGCATTGAAAAAAACAAAGTGATAAGGGAACCGAAATATCACGGTAAGAGCAGCACTTCAGAATCTTAAAATCACTCCTGTACAAATCATAATTTAGATTACTTTGGGAATGTCTATGTCCATACTTTCAATTTTTTAGGGCCAAACAGAAACAAGTCGAGGAAATCACGATATAAGTTCCAATTGTAAACATTCCCGATCCACTGGTTGCTATTATGCACAAAAAGGAGTAGATTATATGAAGTATAGAACCATTAGTAAAGGTTGCACAATTAATACTTATCCCAAATTTGATTGTTATCAAGAAGATTCGCATATATAAGGACTTAGACTGCAAGATTCTCGACATTTAGAGTCAGGCTAGGAAAAGCTCTGTTATCCAATGTATTGCTATAACGTAGGAAGAATGTTTGAGTGTCTCCATCTGGAGATTCCTTGATCTATTACCTTGGAATCTTCCCCTTCTGTAGTTCGGTATGTGTAAACTTAATAGTTAGTCCACCCGTAAACTAACCCAACACAAGCCCACAGTAAGTGAACTTTTTAGAAATGACCAAAGACAACAACCAAATACCACCTCTCTCTTTCCTTCTGCATTGCTCCATCTCTCTGCAAATCAACCCCCCCACACCACCGTCCAGTCATTCCTTGCACTTTCCCTCCCGTCAATTGTCCATCTTTCTAAGAATCGGCTCCCCACAACCAAATGTCCAGCCATTACTTGCACCACTCCCCGTGAGAACTGCAAAAGTCAAATCAGCAACTCCCTGTCATTCATCCTCCTACCTTGCCCGCATCCCCATCTCTGCAAATGGTAAAAGTAAAAGAAAACCGGATGATCCCCACCTTAAAACCTGGGCCAAATCTAGCCATATAAATCAACTACCAACAGCTTCATCACATTTCCCAGCCTAACCGACAGTGATATCATTCATCAAAGACTCCCACCAGCCATCCACCACCTGTATCTTCAGTCTTCTCTAACTTTCCCCTCCTCCCGTCTTTCAAGAAAAACTTGGACCTTGATTACCCCAACCCTCTGCCATCAATCCCCCCCACTGTAAACTAAAAGTATTCTCCAATAAAAAGTTAAAAACCAATATTCGCCTTCCTGATACAATACTGTGACATCCTGATTCATATATACTCAAACAAGCAGACTATTATCATAATAATGCAAATATACAAAAGGAAGAGAAAAAAATTTATAAATGTATATGTACCCCAACTATTGTAATCTGTGTCATATAAAATAAACAAAAGAGACACGAGATGGTAGCTTCTTTGAAATCAGCTCATCATATTATACTTCCCATGTTAAAAAGGATTATAAGAGAGGATATACTACACATATTAGTGTTTCTAAACGCCTCCAAATATTATTTGGATGGGGTCCTTATTTCTAGATTTAATCATATTTGCAGAATAAATACGGACAATATATGTTACTCTTCTATAATTAAGCACTAGATCTAAAATTGTACCTAACTAATATACCGTCATATCAGGACTAAATTTTGACTATTGCATCCCTAAAAACTCTCTAATATGAAAACAAAAATGCATCTACTCTAAAAATGATAATGACGTGAGATTTAGAAGAAATAAATGATGTTGTAATCAACTTAAATTCATCGTTATATATCTTCTATCTGCCATAATCACTGTAGAAAATGGTTATGTAGTTTTATAAGCCATTTGGTGAACCAAAATAGCCCATAATTTTTTGGATGGGCCTCGAGGCCAAACAAGTGGCTATATATATATATATAAATATCTTATGATTACCTAAATTAGTAAGTCTAGTACCCTAACAAAGAAAATAATTCTCGACATCAGAATTTAATTTCAACTATTATATCCCTGAGATGAACAAAGCCTGACATCTGAGATTTGGAAAACTTAAATAATACAATTCATTTAAATTCCAAGTAGAATTAAAACTTTATAAAGTTTGAGAATAAATTTAACTTTCTCAATGCAAAACAAGTGCACATGTAATATCTATATCTTACGTAACTTATGGTAAGCGAATATAGACTAACAATATTCTTCTTTTGATGGGCGCGAGGCGACCAATCAAAAGGCTCTTACTGGTATGGGATCCGTGTCGAATCCATCATCTGCCGGACGGATACGCTACGTCGACATTCTGACCAGAGAGCGACGGTAAGGATCGAAGAGAGAGAGAGAGAGAGAGAGTACCTTCTGCCAGGAGTTGGTCACGTGGGTCTTCTGTCTGCTTTTTGAGTTTTGACAGGCTTTCTTTTGCTTTTTTTTTTCTTTTCTTTCTTTTTCCAACTTTTTGGTATTGACTTATAAAAAAGGTACAAAATATATCTAAATCAAAATAAAATGTATATTGTCCAACCAAAAATGAAAGAACCTATTTATTTTGGGCAGTACTTATATATAATTTCTGTAGAATTTATATATACCCGTAAAAAAATAATATTTAACACCCAATCTCATTTATTTAAAGTATTTTATGTATCTTAAAATTTCTAGCTGTGTCCCGGTGTCTGTGTCCACTTCCGGATCCGTGTCCCCGTATCCCTAATTTTTCAAAATAAGCGAGTCTGACACTCGGACACGTGTCCGATCCGGATACCGACACCGAATCCATGTAACATAGCCAACCGAACTCTAAACGCCAGATGCAACAATCAATTGTCTGACAATTTTATTCTATACTTTTATCACTAGATTCCCTTTTTATCTTGTTTCCGAAACTTATAGTTTTATCCTTGGATGGTTGTCATGTGAAAAATTTTACTCGCGCATGGCTATAATATTTTTCTTCTGGAGTACTGTATCAAATCCTCATTAAGTGAAGCCACAAATACAGTATTACCAATACTCCACCATTTTGGTTAGTCGATATTTCAATAGCAAGTTCACCTAATTAAGACGTACTTTACCAAATCTTCATCGAGTGAAAGCATACATTGATTACCAACAGTGAGCCATATTGGCATCTTGAATGGAATAACCATGAACATATGTACCACTAACACTGTCCCTACATAGGTAAGTAACCTGACACAATAGACTTTATCATCTAATACAATGCTGCTAAACTAAAATTTATTATCTGGACAGTGCTGCTAAACTAATACAATGCTGCCAAACTAAAATTTATCAGCTTGATCGTCCCATGCTTTGCACGGGTTCCTAGTCTAGTATAGTTTCGAGTTTATAAATCACCTTCTCGGATTAATGAGTTCCGGTTATGCACAGGTTCTCTTCTATTTTACCATAACACATCGAATTCATTAAATCAAATCTAACTTAGTAACTCTTGTCCAACTCGCACTTATTACCACTACTGGTCATGCCACCATCAACCCATTAATAACATTACCACTACCTCTAAAGTTCTATTGCAACTCATCTGCTGAGGTAAGGGTGTCTTTCCCCCAAGACCCGATCACCCAGAGATGGAGATTATAATTCTTTTACTACAGTTGGCAAGATTTAGAGGATATTTACCTTCTGCAGCAACTGTGCACTTGCTTTCCAGACAAACAACACACGGGTCTACACACATGGGTAGTGAATCACTGCTTCTCCATCCACATTCTCTGTACATGCAAAAAGATAGGAAACAGGTTACAACGGGCCAACTTTGTTGTTTGTTTTTAATGCCAAGGGATGCATACCAGGTTAGGGATAACTAGTAATGTTAACGCTGAACTGTGTCAGTTCAATTCCAATAGACACTTTAGTTCCTTTGTAGCAAGCAAAAGCAAGTAAATCCATCGTCCTAATCAGACGCCAAGTTTTCATCTCCAACAGCAAAGTAACATGGTTCTTGTCAACTTTGTTCCAGCCAACTGAACATCCCCCAGTATTACGTTTTCCATACGTTTGGTAGCCTTCATATATTAATTAATATGCCATTCGCATTCATTAAGGAACATAGTTCATAAAGTTACACGGAACATTTCATTTGCCTTCAAAGATTCATGAATAGAATCGCAATAAGTCTGATAGCAAGAACTAGCAAACCAAGGCTTCAATGACTCAAGATAAACACACAAACACACGAAGCATGACTTGATGGAGTTGATAAAAGTACTGTGGGAAATAGAATTGAACACTACTTAGTGCTTACCTAGCAATCTGGACAATGCTCATTAGGGGAAGACACAAATATGAAGAAGGAAGAAGGGGTATCCGGCGTTCTGGCTGTGTGCTAAGAATTCCCTCAAGTGATTCTCTATGCCATGAACGAGCAACCATCAAGGGTGTCCATCTTTAAGCACACAAAATAAAAAACGATTAGTTAGATAAGTGTTGATTAGCTGACATGCATTAACGAAAGAGGGATCAAAATTCTGTTAAGTTGCTGCTGTGATTAACCTCCATAAAGCAGCAAGCTATGAACAGCGCTCCAGTAGTACTAAACTTCAGAATCAAATATATATTAGCTTTAATAACAGGTTAATGTTGTACATCTACTCATTTCATCACTTGCTTATTTCTGGGTGGATATGGAGATTCTCAAGCTTTCTAGTTTCTATTGGTTACGAAAATCATATCAAATAAACATAAAATACAGCTGATCTAGATGACTAAGTTACAAGTGTTTAAGACTCTAGAGCACCGGTAAGAAAGTTGATGTTTTGGTATTTCGATGTTGACCTGATATTGCCTTTCGATTTTCTCATACATATTTGACAAACAAAAAGATTCTAGCAGAACAAGGCACACAAAAGATCAAAATTCACAGTTAAATAGTGTATAATTTGCAGATCATTTGCACCATGGCGTATGAAATTCTTACCCGTTTGCATTTTCAGAGGTGAGACTGGCACCTCTTGCAATCAGCATCTGAAAATGTTTAATAATAGTATACTTCAGCAAGAGCTTCAAGAAAATAACCTGTTGACACTGGACGCAACAATAAAAAACATACTTGACAACAATGTGCATTTCCACCGCATGCAGCATAATGAAGGGGTGTGCTTCCTGCACCTGCAAAGCAAAAACAAGGTAATTTATGTGCAATAACAAAAACTAGTAACGAAAATATTATGATCACTGTGCACATCATGATGTTAATATACTACGAAGTGGTTTAGAATGCTCGTAATTTTTCCACCCTTTGCTGCAGAGCAAAAGGCAAAATCCTATAGGTAAAACAATTATACATTGATAAGAACAAGGCATGTATCTAAGAAATAGTGGCTGTAATGGCAAAAAGCTGCTGACTAAGTGGGAGCATAGTTATCAATACCGTACCGGTACGGTACATACCGGCCGGTACGTACCGTTTTTACCTTCTAGTGGTACGATACCTCTTACATTTTGTACCGATCAATATACCGCTCTATAACGGTTGTACCGGCCGGTACAGGTATGGTGATACCGGCCGAGAACTACGTACCGGCCAAAATAGTATATTTTGTATCTGTTCCTTAAAAAATGTAACAGTAACAAATTTTGTTAGAAATTTTGTAAATGAACTATATAAAGACTAAATAGAAAAAACACTCTAAGTTCTTTTATATCAATCAAAGCCTCTGTAACTTCTTGCTCATAATATTTACTTAACTTTGATTTACTTTATATCTGGAAGCTTTGATCATACTCTTTCATCTATATGATGTACTACTTTACACACATGTGCGCCAGCATACACACACGCGCACACACAAAAACAGCTTACTCTTGAACTTGAAGACATTATTATTTAACAAACAGTTTATTCCTACATAAGAATTTGCGAATGAGATCGTTGAAAAAGGGGGATATTCCTAGAGGTAATTCAATTGAATAGGCTATTTAATTTATTTAAAAATTAATGTAATTCAAGATCTATAGGACATACAGTTTATTCTAGAGGAGCTATTAGTATAAAATATATGTATATTTTGTAAGTTAGCCAATGAATGAATATTGCAAATCTATATTATTGATGAAAAATATGAGACGATACCGAGATGGTACCGGTACGTACCATTTTATGGAAAAAAACTGTATGCACTAAGGTATTGTATTTATAACTATGAGTGGGAGTGTCATCTGGAAGAGCACGATAATCAATCTGCTTCTAGGATGACGGGGTACACATGTTTTTGGCCAAATTTATGATATTCAATGCACACAGCACTACACAAGGACCCCTCAATATCACTGCTTCTAAAATAGTAGCTTATCTACTACCCCTCACACACAGGCCCTGCCTTTTTCGCGGCTAAAAAGTGTTTTGTAGGCTGCTATTGAAAGCTCTCTTCCTTTCTTGAATTATGTTGAGTTTACAAGTTTAAACACAAAAAAGTGCTTCCAGATTGCTCAATCACAAACTTGCTAGACATGTGGACGTCCTTGTTGTGACCGCTTTCACCCTAAAGTCCTAATGACATCATGTTTATAACATATCCAGTGAACTAAGTCCAGTGTGCTGTCTTTAGGCCTAAATACATACATTAGCATAAAAGTAAAGAACAACAACTACATATCAAAGCTTCAAACTTGTTAAGTTTTAAACAGCCAAAATGACCAAAGATATTTATAATGCTTCACATCATTTGGTATTCAAACTTTTTGGAATACAAATTTGTTTTCCATAAGTTGTACCAGTGAGCCACGTTACTTGCGACGCAGCTTTGGAAAGAGTGAATTAACCTTCTCTTCTGCGTGTCGTTTACCAACTTGAAGATGAAAGTTCAAATAGATATATGCAAAAGTGGAAAGTGAGATCGCGAAACTCAATTATTAGTTGTGTAGGTTCAAGGAATCTCTACTCTTAGATTATTAAGAATTCTGGAGCCCGGTGTAGATAAATATATTTTAAAGAAACATAAAGAAGCAAATATTGCTGCTGGAGGAGCAATACAACAGGGTAGAATATACAACTGTGTAGGTGCATGAACATATGTGGTAGAATATACATAATTCAAGTCATCTGACGAACTATCTGAACCATTTGGGGTCGGTTAAATAAGGCAATTTTTCTGCTAACCCCAGACACTATCCATATCTTTTCTTCAGTATTTACATTGAAATATATTTGGTTCTCCCCCTTAACCCAAGAAGCAAGGGTGCTTCATTTTGGCCAAAGTACCAGCAAAGGGTGCATACCTGCTGCAGGTGTGGATGCGTGTCAAAAATTTACTACTTTTTACATTAGCTTTCTGAAATTTGGGTGCAGCTTGGGTGCAGCAGGGACACGTCTCGGGTACTTGAAGGGTCAAAGCATAGTTATCAATACCGTACCGGCACCGGCTGGTACAACCGGTATATTGACCTGCCGGTACAGGTGATACCGGCCGAGAACGACATACCGGCCAAGATATTATATTTTGTATCGGTTTCTTAAAAAAATAACAATAACAAATTTTGTAAATTGATTATATAAAGACTAAATAGAAAAAACACTCTACGTTCTTTTATACCAATCAAAGCCTCTGTAGCTTCTTGCTCATAATATTTACTTAATTTTGATTTACTTCATATCTGGAAGCTTTGATCATATTCTTTCATCTATATGATGTACTTCTTTATACACATGTGCGCGAGCATACACACACGCGTACACACAAAAACAACTTACTCTTGAACTTGAAGACATTATTATTGAACAAACAGCTTATTCTTACATAAGAATTTGCAAATGAGATCGTTGAAAAAGGGGGATATTCCTAGAGGAGGTAATTCAATTGAATAAGCTATTTAGTTTATTTAAAAATTAATGTAATTCAAGATCTATAGGATAGACAATTTATTCTAGAGGAGCTATTAGTAATAAATATATGTATATTTTGTTAGTTAACCAATGAATGAATATTGCAAATATATATTATTGATGAAAAATATGAGACGATACCGAGACGGTACCGGTATGTACCATTTTATAAAAAAAAATGGTATGCACTCCCGTACGGTATCTATAACTATGGGTCAAAGTACAATTCCGCAAGAGTGGTTCAAATATGATCTTCACTTCATTTATACTTACTAAGTACCAAAAACAAGAACCCAAAGGGAACAAGCAAAGAGCCCATGGCTTTTTATATCTTTTGATGATGTAACGCATGGATGGTCTTAAACTTTGCAACTTGTAAAACTCTGGTGCTACTCGACTTATTTCTATCATGCTATATTTTGTATCCTTATTTTATTGGAAAATCATGTACCCACATAACCGCTCTGCAGCCGTACTAGAGTTGCTTCTTAGCCCTTAACCTAACACTACCCCTTAAGAGAGAGCATGTCAGCTCTGCTGGCAGCGTTACAAATGTCTCGAGTTTAAATGAACAAATTCTGCAAGGACCTTCCTCCTAGATGATTTTCGATTTATCTTCTCTTTCACGATCCATCTTGGCCATCAAATACCTCGAGTGTTCTAAGGTTTTCTTACAAGGTCATTCTAAATTGGCCTTTGCACATCAAGGGTTAAAACCTACTATTTCTGCACAGAACTTTCCAAAGGTAGAAGAATCTTAAAATCCAACGTAAAAGGTCGGTCATAAAACAATGTAAAGGAACTGAACCAATGTACCTAAGAACATTACAGGCCTAATGAATGTGGAAAAATGGGGGGATTCTCCTTTTTTTTTTTTTTGTGTGCGCGTGTGTGTGTGTGTGTGGGGGGGGGGGGGGGAGAGAGAGAGAACTTGAATACTGACTGGAAAGCAGCCACGATATTTATATCTGATAGTGCCACTACTCATGATGAACAACAACAGAAGTATTATCTCAGGTGATATGTGATGTGAGGCTTCAAATCACCCATATGAAGAAAGTAAAGCCAATTGATCAAAATAATGAGTAATAAAATGCAGAGGGAAAAACCGTGCATAAGAAAAGGAAACAAGTCACTACAAAGAGTTTCCACTTAAAAAATATAAACCAAGATAATCTGCTTCAGCAACCCAAAATTTTATTGCTTTAGTTCATTTGTGTAATTCCTCTTATATGTTCGCCTCAGTATAGAACTAACCAGGTACACAACCCAAGCAGCGCCTAAGACATTAGAACTGACCTTCAAACATAGATGTGGGATATGTGTGTACATGAATGTAACTGTAACACACACGTGAGAGTGAAGCATTTCATTTCGGAAGAAGAGAAGTATGAGAAACAAGAAGTTGGAGGCGAAGGGAAAAGTGTAAACACAATTATCAGAGATAAATGCAGAGAAGTTTTTGGAAGCGTAGCAATTTCGATATATACAAAGCAACGCATTATTGGAACCGAGGAGTATTGATTGAAATTGGAGTTACATGTAGGGAATTACCTATCAAATCAATTGTGGTCCCATCTTCCACAGTGACCTCAACTACAGAGGCCCCCAAGTCCAGGAGTAGCTGCATGCTTTCAACATGCCCATTTAGTGCAGCCATATGAAGGGCAGTAATGCCTCCATCTGCAGCTTTATTGATTACCTGACGGAGTGCACTGCTGCATAAAAATAAAAATAGTGAGCAAACCAACATCCTGGAAAATGGAAAAAGATAGCAAAAGGATAAATTCAGACCCTTAATTTGAACCTAACCTTTCGTCAAATTCTGATATATATTCATCTTCTATCACTCTTCTCCTTAAAAGACTGCAAAAATTAGGAATGCTAGGAATGTAGTCTGCAAGGAGGATCCGGATGCATCGAGAATGTCCATTCAGAGCAGCCAAGTGAAGTGCAGTACCTCCATTGAGATAATCTGCTTTGTGGATCTAAAATTCAACACCCCTTAAGTTTGTGATCATCTTATCCGAGTAAATATGTACCATTAATTGCAAGTACGATTAAATACCGTAGCACATAATTTCATACATTCGCTTTGAAAAGAACCAGAGTCTGGACAACCTCCCAATGACCATATTGACATGCTTGCATCAACGCGGTCTGTTCACCAAACCCAGAAAAGCACAATCCTTGAGTTTCTCAATGCAAATATCTTACTTCTCCGTAAGAGTAATAGTCTTCGAAACAACTTATAGCAGTAAAAAACGCATAAAACGAAACAGTGAGTCAAAAGATAGTCAATAAAGGGCTTATAACTACATTATTAAACTAACCTGTCCAAAATAATTTCTTCCATTGATAACACAAAAAAATTCATGACAAATTTATTGACATCACCTGTCCACGATAATTCCTTAGATTGATATCAACCCCAGACTCCAGCAACAGAGAGACAATCTATACACAAGCAACAGACCATAATTTTAGCATATGTAGATTACAACTTCTCTATCAGAATAACTTTAATCTAACATTTGCTCTATACTCAATTTATGAGATAGGTCATGGGGTGGGTTAGGATATGTGTTTGTGTAAGTCAAATGCTATACGCAAAAAATAATGCAGATAGATATATTGCAAGGTGGATTTAGAATGATACCTCATGGTGACCTTGAGCTGCAGAGTAATGTAGGGGGGAATTACGAACACCAAAAGTCGAATATCGTGCAAGGCGGGGATTGTACTCGAGCAATGCCTTGGCTTCCTGAAGATCCCCATCCCTTGCTGCCGAAACCAAACGCTCCCCAGATGCTGAGCATCCAAAGGAATTTCCCACAAGACTCAAAAATCTCATGATCCCCAAAATCTTCGCGATCCCCCTATAAGAATAGAAAATAAAAGGAAAAAGAATCAAACAACAAATTGTGTCCTTTTTCTACATGGGTATCCTCCAACCATCCATTCTTGATTCACGCATCCTTTCAACCAAACCCCATCAAGGATATCTCGTATTTTTTGCTATGGTAACAACCCAAAAACTGCATATAAGCCAAAATGATTTGTTGCGTCTGTCAGAATCTCACTGTCCTCTTACAGAAACTCCAAAATAGATGTAATCATTAAACAAAGACACAAATCATTTTCAACCACCGTAAACCAGCTTCCGGATTGCCGATATACAATATTATTTGGATGTGACTGTTTCTAGATTTCTTGAAAAGCCTCGTTAACTCCAAGAAAGTCAACAAAGCAAAGACTTGGTAAAATCCCTCTTCTTTTTCTTCAATAGATTAGCTTATTTCTATCAAATAACCCAAAATTTTGGCCCCAAAAATCCAGTAGCTCGAATACCCACTTCGTAATTCCCACTAGATGATCAGAATCTCCAATACCCAAATTTTACCGGAAATTTCTGAAAAGTGGGGGAACTCCAAACTCCAAATACCAACATCACATGTTTGCATATGAAGGCCAAGCTTTACGATGCATAGGTGGGCTTAATCAATAATTGGTGGGTTAGATCAAGAATCAGAAAACCAACTATGGGAGGATATAAGCATAAAATGAGTACTTATTATTATTAAATAAACTAATTTAAACTGAAAGTATGGGAAAGAGGATGTAATAATGCTGAAATGTGGGGTCGTGTGCTCGAAAAAGAAATAAAAGTGGATGTGTTTTGGGCACGTACTGCGGACTTTATGCAACCTCAAGCCAACAAGCATGCAAGAAAATCGTGTGTATCATGATTGCAGCAAATTTAGTCGGTCAATAGCCGGTCAAAATTGGTAGAGTTGTCAAATGGGCCCGGGGGCCCGCGGGCTGGCCCGGTCCCTTTCATGAACAATAGAGGCCCAGCCTTTTAGGGCTTAGGGCCTGGATCAGGCCTGTATTTTCGAAAAAAAAGCTCGAGTCTGGCCCGGCCCGAAGAAGCCCGGGTTTGGCCCGGCCCGAACCGTGGCGTGGAAAAAGCCCGGGTTTGGCCCGACCCGGGTCTGGCCCGAATCTGGCCCCCCTCTTTACTTTTCAAATTCTGATTTCCCCCCCCTTTCCCCCCAACGGATTTATTCTCTTTTTTTTCCCTAAATTCCACTTTTACCCCCAACAGCAAAATAACGGCTAATTTGGGAGTATTTTGGTCCAAGTTAATTTTTTCAACTCTTTTAAAGTTTTTACACTCTTACCCTCCCAACAACTATAAACGGATAGTTTTTAGGGGTATTTTGGTCTTTTGTGAAGTTTCAAAAATCTATAAATTCACACCATTTCTCTTTAATTTTTCACACCAATCTTCTTACTCTCTCTTATATAAACATT
Organism: Escallonia herrerae; assembly: GCA_033070095.1. NCBI lineage: Eukaryota > Viridiplantae > Streptophyta > Magnoliopsida > Escalloniales > Escalloniaceae > Escallonia > Escallonia herrerae. The sequence goes on along the minus strand of JAVXUP010002110.1, from coordinate 16,665 downwards.
CTACATTTCTACAAGCTTTGCTACTCTTACTAATTACTACTCTTGCGAATTACTACTCTTATTTACTAATTAGTACTCTTGCATATTATTACTCTTGTTTACTAATTACTACTTTTGCTAAATTTTAATTACTAATCACTCCTCTTATTAATTTGTTACTCTCTAATTCTTTTGTCTAGTAATTAGTAATTAGTAAATTTTTATATTTATCAATTACTATTACTAATTTTTTTTAATTACTAACTCTCTCCAATTTTGAATTACCCTCAGTGATTCATTTGTTACTCTTTAATTCTTTTAATTGTTATTTCTAATTACTAATTACTGCTCTTATACTTGTGTATTTAGTTACTCTTACTAATTTTATTTTTCAATCTAGTAAAAAAGTTTAGCGTCAAATATGGCTGGATTACTGAAAAAACTGAAGCGTGGATCATCATCACGAAAAACATCATCATCATCACAAACACCACCACCAGCACGAGCGCCAGCACCACGGCCATCACAAACACCAATCCAAGCACCACCACAACCATTCGTTCCTGGACGAATGAGTACAGGCTGTATGATAGATACCCAAGCCAATTGGGAGTTCAATCAAAACATTCCAGATTTTGAATACACGCCTGATGAAGACCCCCCGCATTATAGTCAAGGACGCAGCTCGGTTGGCGAAGCTACTACTCCGTGGCATAATCTTAACCCTATGCCTGGTCATGATGAAGAAGGGCCGAGCAATGCCTCCGGTAATGAGCCAGAAGTCCAAAAGGGGAAAAAAAAGAAAGCCGAGTGTTGGAATCATTTTGATGAAGTTATGGTGGACGGCATCCGAAAAGCTCGATGTAAGTACTGTGCTAAATTATTTTCGTCTGGTAGTGGTAATGGACATCTTAACAGGCATTACCCTCAGTGTGCACCTCGACAAGGCCACGTCGAACCTACCCAAACGCAGTTATCTTTTGACGGTAAGTTATTTGTTTATAATCAGCGAGAGCAAAGAGACGGTCTCGCTGAATTTGTTATTCACGATGAACAAGCCTTTTCTTTTGCCGATAATGCTAAGCACTCTAGATATATGAACACATACGTTCAACCTTTGTACAAAAAGGTTCATAGAAACACAACTAGATCCGATGCACTCCGACAGTATAATGCTGCTAAAGCACGCCTGATCGATTATTTCGATAAATTTGACGGTAAAGTTAGTCTTACTTCTGATATTTGGCAATCTCTGTTTACTTTTGTTAGTTATACTTGTGTGACGGCCCATTGGATTGATGCAGATTGGATTATGCACAAGAGAATCATCGCTTTCGAGCTCTTTCCTTTTCCGCATGATGGAATGAACATTGCTAGTATTATATTAAAAGCATGTACCACGTTTAAATTAAAGGATAAGATTATGAGTATTAGTTTTGATAATGCTTCTAACAATACAGCTGCTGTTGATGCTTTACAGGAGAGCCTCAAACCTGTACTTTCTGGTAAATTATTTCATGTTCGTTGTGTTTGTCATATAATTAATTTAATTGTTCAAGATGGTTTAGCTGCTGCAGGAGATATTCTTGTCAAAATGAGGGGTATGACAGCGTATGTTAATAGTTCGAGTCCGAGAACACAACAATTTAAAACGTTGTGTGTTGAATATAATATGCCTCGCAGGAGAGCAGTTACAGATGTGGTCCACAGGTGGAACTCTACATACCATATGCTTTTACACATTCTGGCATACAGAGAAGTCTATACGCATTTTCTACTAACCTTGTTCCCAGCCGGCTTGCCAACTCAAGAGGAATGGCAGATGGCCACATACCTAGCTGAATTTTTGGAGGTATTTTACACGTCTACCAATTTATTGTCTGGTACGTACTATCCCACCTCTCCTCTCGCTGTAATAGAAATTCTCAAGATGGCTACAATGTTAACAAAATGGAGATATATAGGACCCTTTAAGAAATAGTAAAAGTGATGGATAAAAAGTTTAATAAATATTGGAGTGAACTGCCTGTTATTTTTGCTGTGGCTACTTGTTTAGATCCTAGGTTAAAGTTGCATGGCGTGAACGTCTCGATACAAGAGATATCAATATTAATGTGCTACCCAGTAGAGGATACAACCGCACTCACAGCGAAAGTGAGCAAGACATTTGAGGAACTGTTCAACCTCTATCGTAATTCTGCTGACGTGCGCGGGCGAGCTTCATCATCGACTGCTGAGAGGTATTATGCGCCATACCTTAAGGGCTTTGAACATCTAGTAGCAAGACAACTACCAGGTGAAGGTACTTCTAATTCGGCAGGTTCGTCTACTTTTTTCTCTTTTAATGAGATTGGTGTATATTCAAATACTGATCATTATTCTGATTTATCAATGCAAGAACAGGTTAATTTTAATTTGTTAAATTTTTGGAAACAAAATCAAAACATGTATAAAACTTTATCCCAAATTGCACGGGATGTACTGCCAGTGCAAGCCTCCACGGTTGCTTCAGAGTCGGCATTTTCAGCGAGCGGGAGGGTTTTGGATGACAGGAGGAGTCGTCTTAACCCCGAGTCGCTCGAGCTATGTGTATGTTGGAAGGATTATCTTGATGCGAAATACCGCGAGCAAGATAAACCGATTGATGATAGGAAGAGCAGTGACTCGGATGTTGAAGTACTTCCGGATGATTAGGTAATTTCTTTTTATTTCCCTTATCTTAAGTTTTAAGAATAAATTTCTCAAATATAGTTTTTTTCATATACATATATATATATATATATATATATATATATATAATAAGTTTTTACAAGCAAGATAGATATTTTTCCGTATATATAAAAAAATAGGTAACTTCGCCTGTTTGTTTACAAGCAGCCGGTCCCAAGCCCGGATAAAAGGAGGAGGGCCTATAAACACATTTATCTTCAATGTATATGATTTATAATGAAATAAAAGGATAAAGATTAGGTTCGTTAAATTGTGAATATTGGACATGCCTAGAGTACAATTTGCTTAAACAATAACAACAAGTTACCATAATTAAAACCCTTACCTTGAATAACAAAAAAATGCAACAAAAAAAAATTGGGCCTGGCCCCGGCCCAAGCCCGACCCTAAATGTTGGGCCTAGGGCCTGGGCTTGGACTGGGCCCAAATATCCCCAGAATCTAGCCCGGCCCTTTTGGCAGTCCCCTTGGCCAAGGCCCGATCCGTTTTGCTGGAGGCCCGATGGGCTTGGGCTAGGCCGGCCCAAGCCCGGCCCATTTGACACCTCTAAAAATCGGTAGTAGTAAATTTACTCAACCAGTGGTCCGACTTTAATATAAAATTCTTGTGAACTACACTGGTTACCATCTTTGTAATTAGCTAAATTCCAGCGAAAGAATAAAATATAACAAAAATAAAAAAAATTATGTGACACTGACACCTTTAAATAACTAAAGTATTAGTTTAGACTTTTGCATTTTTCTAAAATTCTTGATGATGCAATGGAAAATCACAGCTATATGTGACAATGACACAAAAATATTAATTAAGATGCTCATAGAAGTAATCTCTAACTATTTTGATTTTTCAAATCCAAATAACTAAATTCCTTGAATATCCATTTTTGTATAATCTTATTTTTCTCTTATTGGTTGCAAGATCCAAACAGGGCCTTAAGACTTCTTCATTCGAAACCAAGCATCAAATTCCTTGTCGTTTCATCTTTTTTGCTCATTCAACGTATTGCAAAGAGATGTAATTAAATTCTAGTTGATGCTAGACTTGAAAACAATCATGATGCATGGAGAAATAAAATTTGAAGAGATCATCTACTTTCACACCATAAGATACTTGTTCACATTTTATTGGTCGCTAAAATCTTTTATATTTTGCCGCTAATGTACTCTTTAGCAACAAACAAACATGTGAAAAAGTATCATCCCGAGTGGAAATATGTGTTCCTAAATGGTAGATATCAGTTTGTTCTAACATCTCGTTATAATAAAACTTTAACAAACAAATTTTTCCTACAATGAGCAAAAGTACAAAGGTAAGAGCATCCTGAAATGAAAAGGTTAGATACGTGCCAATAGGATAAGTAATTAGAAAGTTGATGCATGCAATCGCTCGACTATTGATAATATACTTGTGATGGAAATCAATCAGCACTTAGTGTTTTTTAAACCATTGGGTATATATCATACATTATACGATCTCATGTCTCGCTTGCCCCGATCTTTGATCAATTTTTTTATGGTCCAAGATACAGTATCCAATGTTATACCCAAGCTATAACCTCATGCAAATGCACGTGTGAATGGGTAAAAGTAAATAACATTTCTGTAGGCAAATCTAAATTTTGCTAACCAGGTTGGAGTTTATTTTATGTAGAGCAATAATAACCTTAACAAAGTTCTATCCCATAGTTGTAAGTATTTTAAAATCAAGGGCTATTGTCAAAACTATACTCTAAAATATCACCCCATTACAGTTTTAGTACCCAATGTTTCACATGTACCAAAGTTTTAAAAATGTCCCAATTCAGTTCGACGGCTAAAGGGCCAAGGATGCCGTTAAAAAGTTCAAGGGTAGGACTGTCATTATGAAATAATTGCCATAATGCCGTCCACGTGGCCAACTATCACCGTTGTTCAATTTTCTCTCTTTCTTAATTTAATCACTACAAAAAAAGTAATCTCTCTATCTCTCTCTCTCTCTCTCTCTCTCTCCCTCTCCCTCATTTAAATCGTGAGATTCCCGTCATTCTCTAGCTCTCCTCACATTTACGTACTCTCTCTCTCTCTCTCTCTCATTTTAATCCTGGGATTCCCGTCATTCTCTTTCTCTTCCCCCTCTCTCTCCCTCCCCCCCCCCCATACTTCCCATAAAAGACTACATCAACCCCACCCGGCAACACCACTTTAAACTCAGAGCTTTCGTCCTACCATTGCCCCAGGGGCCATGGAAATTGCCGCTCATCAGGGACTTGCACCAGATAACTGATGCACCACCTCATCCGACCATGAGGGATTTGGCCAAACAATATGGACCTATAATGACCGATTTTGATTTCACAGATAGGGCTTGAATCATCGAGGAGGTACTAGTACTACAACTACACTGTCTATATATTTGGCCAGGGAAGTAACAGATCTGGATTCATATTGAATTTGGACGCCAAGGAAAGTGGGTTCGTGTCTATGTGGAGGTGTCACAAAGGCTGCAGTCCGAGTCAGCTTCCAAGTGTACAAAATGAGAGACAACAAGGGCGGAGTAAGGGCTGAGAGCAAGGCTTCCCAAACAGGCCTTGAGGAGTGGTAGTGCTGCAGAGACGAGGCCGTGACGAACAGGGCCGGCAGTCAACAGTCCAAGTCAAGGTCCGAGTCGGGGTCCAATGTTATGGTCCAAGTTATGTTTCTCTCACTAGAATCCAAGAGCTCCCAAATTCTAGAGTGAGAAAGTGATTTTGTAAGAATGAGCCCAAAAGTCCTTTTTTGAGTCATAAAGTTTACTATTTATAGGAAGCAGTGTGCTTATGTCATAAAGTACCACATGTCATCCCCTGGGAGTGACACGTCACCAGGGAGTCCCAAAATACCGATTCTCCGTTCAACTCTCGGTTCCTAAATTTGCGTTGCCTGCCCTACACATCGTCGCTCTACCTATCTGAGAAGATTGACCACACCGCGGTAGCATGATCAGAGTAAGCCCGTTGCCCCAGCCACTGATCCAAGCCCTTACTGAATCCCACAGGCCTGGCAGCGGTGGGGAAGACCCGACGCCCAGTGGTCAGTATTTCTATGGCTCAGTGGTCATGCAGCCCGGGCAGAGGTTGATGTCAGATGACGATTTCCACAGTGGGCCTGCCTACAGGGACGAGTGATACGAGCTAGTTGCCTTCCTTGCCATGTTTCTATCGAGGTACGCTGTCCTATTACTTTGATCTTTGCATTACTCGTATGCTGCATAGCACTATTCTTGTACATGTAGTTTATTGATTTCTATACTTAGAAAAAAATCCATATTAAGAACGAAGAGGAGTAGCGTAGCATGCTGCTATATGTCGTGCTGCATATCATGCTAGGGTGGGGCGGTCGTGATGTGTGTCACATTTATATACTTGTAGGTTTGCATTTGAGGGGACACCCGAGGACGGTATTGCCCAGAAGGTCTTCCCATTAGCAGTGCTGATGGCCGCAGGCAAACGTGTTGGGATGGCGCCGATATATTTGGGCACGCTGTAGTGTCTAGACCAGTTTGCGAATGACATGCAGAGATCGTATGGGCGGTATCAGGTGTCGACCTATGTCGACTGGATGTTCTTACAGAGGTATCTATTCCAGTGCTATGTAAAGTATAGGCCTTTAGGGTATCCGAAGGTGCATCCGTGCCTGAGGAAGGGGACAGTGACGCGTTCAGGGAAGTCGATGGTAGTAGCGAAGTGGTATGCGGGAGGACGAGTATATGCGTGGGCCGGTGGCAAGAGGCCTGCATGCGAGCTATCGCAGGTGTTTGACGCACGAGACGTGTGCCTCAGGCGTCTGTATGTCAACATGCATTCTTCGTACAGGACTCCGCCTTGGATGCACCTACGGGATATCGATTCACAATTAGACAGCAGAGCCGACCTGACAGACCTCAAGATATCTCTGCTGGTAGCCTTTTTCCCTGGATGGCTGTTAGTCCTGACTGATGACGGCGGGAAGTCGGTTGTGTGTCGGTATTATGTTACACGCTACAGTCCTGACCGCTTGTCTCTTGCCTTTGGCTATGATCTGGAGCCCCCTTGCAGTTATTCTCGACCTTGGAATGTGGATACGGCTTTTCGGTATACCCTGCGGAGGAAGGCACGTTCGTGGCCAACACCGACGAATGAGTGGAGGAGGCCTGGTTCGTTGTTCACCGGGGTGGTCACAACTGCGTATGCTCGTTGGTGGGAGAGGGTTCGGATTACGTGGTCTGAGTTATTGGTGCAGGGGCTAGCTAACAGGCAGCTAGTCGACGTCTTTGTCGGTGATAGAGGATTGGGCTTGGTGTCATTGCAGGTAGTGAAGCAGTCGGGTATGATGGCACTGATCACAGGTGTTCCTGAGGCGAATGCAGCTAGGGGTAGTGTGGCAGATGCGGCAACACGAGATCCCGGGGGGCTGTGGTAGAGGTATTGCTGCACATGCGCCAGCCCACGTGCCTAAGATGTCGGCAGCCAGCAAAGGTCCCCTCTCGTCAGTGAGAGTGGGAATGATGGAGAGTGCATAGCGTGGCGGTGCGGGTCTTTCAGAGGGCGGCAGTCACGGGCTGAAGAGGCCGTAGGAGGTATCGAAGTATTCTAACTCTGAGGTTAGTATTACCGTTTTTTGTTTTGCTTTTATTTCATAGTCGCCAATCACTGTGTTAGTCATGTGCTATGATCGTTCTTCCCCGTGTTTTTTTTGTCAGGAGCTTGATGATGATTTGGGTGCCGAGTCGTACGATACAGCTGAGGATACCAAGGCAGAGACTGACGAGTTCAGAGGCATGGATGCTGAGGCAACTAGTGAGACCGATGATACAGACGTAGAGGCAGCCAATGAGGCTGATGAGGTAGGCGCCGAGACAGGTGATGATTTCCATGAGTATGCTGAGACGGTTGCCAGTGCTGCTAAGGGGAGCCATGGGGTCGATGAGCCATGTGCTGAGACTGTTGGTGAGGTCCGTCTTATAGAGACTGATGCTGTTGAGGGGGCTGTGGCAGCAGAGCAGGAGGCCGTGTATGTGGCAGAGCCAGTCAGTCATCCGAGTCCATCACCCGTACTAGTTGAGGCAGTCAAGTCCCAGTAGGGCTGTCAGATGGACGGTTCCCACATGTTCGAGGGGTCAAATTGATGGACGGTCAGAGAGCCAGACGCTCCATCCGGAGTTCATCATGTTTTTACTGCTGCACACACACCTACTGCGGGTCCGTCCCCCCAGCCTGATGTACATGTTCTACCCTCAACGGGGCCTGTTCGTGAGACCTTGTCAGGCTCGGTAGCAGATGCTGGTGGTATACTGTTGTCGATGCACTCTGGTGCAGTGGATGCGCAGTCGGCCAGTGGTGGTATTTCAGAGGTTGGTGCTGCCAGTGGGAGGTTTCCTGTCGGTGGGGCAGACGCGATCCCCTGGGATGGTGTGGAGTTATCAGGTGCAGTAGTACGCAGATTGGAGATGATCAGGGCGAGGCACCCAGAGACATTTGCTGATTCTGCCCTTGTCCGTGGTGCTATATTCTTGAGGGCGATGTACACAGCCTTCGTGGATTGGTTTGCTACCCTTGGTGTGGTGCCGGTTTCGGGTTGGACTCCAGCAATTATATCACAGTATATGTCAGAGCTTGTATCCTTTGCAGCGCTTGGCTTCCAGTTGGACTGGCTGGCAGACTATATCAGATCGAGAGACCAGAGTGCTGAGGTAACGACGGAGTTGGCTCTCATCAGTGTTCAGGAGGCCGCATTGCAGGGTCAGAGATGTGTACTTGATACCGAATGGCTGTAGTGACTGAGGTGGTGGAGGGGCTGTGCGCCCAGCTTGTAGAGGCAGAGAGACGGCTGACCGAGACAGAGGTTCGGCAAGCTGAGTGGGAGAGTAGATGGTCAGATCTTCAGGAGGAGTGACAGACATTGGAGGTGTACACTTCCGATCCTATTTGTGCCTTGCTTGCCCCTTTACATTAGATCTCTTGTACTTTGCATTTTTCTTATTTTAAGAGACATGGGGTCAGTAGTGGCCCCCCCAAACCATTGGCTTGTACTCATTTGGTTGATATGGATGTTGTAGTCATGTGGTTATTTTGTACCTATGTTTGTTGTGAGATGATGCTTAGCTTTTGATGCGCTTGTATGTCTTACATGTGGTGTTTTCCCATTGTGGTTCCCCCATCCCCGCCCATAGCAAGCGGTATAGTGAACAATGTGTAAGTGAAAGACTGCATGACATATAGTAGTTGAGGCTAGTAAATGATCTTTGCATTGATAGCATTTAGGCCAAAGTGCGAATACATGAGTAAAGTAAGAACTTGTGATAATCAGCAAAAGTTACATTCATAAACAGGTGTGCATAGACAAAAAAAATGCTATGTGTGTGGATGTTCTAAGCTTTGGACAGGTAGGGCGGGGGAACGATCTGCAGCTGGTTAAGCATAATACTTCTTCAAATAGCTGCCGTTGATAGGTGCCATGATTTGTCCGTCTTCCGTGTTGAGAAGGAGGTATGAGCCATTGTCCCTGGCTTCATGCACTTTAAGTGGTCCTTCCCAATTTGGTGTGAACTTGGGGGCTGACATGTTGGCTCGTATATGTTTGGTAGCTTGGAGAATAAGGTCACCCTCGACGAATGTCCGTTGCTTCATAGTCTTTCCATATGCCTTAGTGAGTTGTTCGTGGTACTTCTTCATGCAGCGCAAGGCATTGGCTCTCTTTTCATCAAGTCCTTCAAGGGCGGTCATTCTGGTTTCTTCCTCCCCAAGGCCACTGTTTAGGGAGAGTCTGGCTGACGCGACCACAATCTTGGCTGGTACCACACACTTATCCCCGTTGACAAGGGAAAAGGGTGTGGCCTTTGTTGTTGTGTGCTTGGAGGTTCGATAAGCCCAAAGTGCAAGGCGTAGTGTTTCAGACCATGAACCACTCGCATCATGGACCATTCGTGACAATACCGGTAGTAGAGTCTTGTTAGAAGCTTCAGCTTGACCATTTCCTTGTGGGTAATAAGGCGTGGATGTAGCATGGTTGATGTTGTATCCTTCCATGAAAGCTCGGACATCCCTGTTGATGAATGGCGGGCCATTGACAGATATGATACACCAGGGGATACCAAAGCGACAAACGATATGATCGCACAAGAAGTTGGCAATGACGCCTCCTGTGGCTCCTCGTAGAGGTATGGCTTCGACCCACTTTGTGAAACGTTCTGTTGCCACCATAATCCAAGTATGACCCCGTGATGTTGGGTGGATGGGGCCTATGAGGTCGAGAGCCCAAGAGTGAAATGGCTAAGGGGCCAAGATCATACGGAGGTCAGACACCGGTGTGTGCATCCTATCAGCTTGTCTCTGGCAGGGTTGATAGTGTCGGACATGAGAGATCACGTCAGATTCCATAGTCGGCCAGTAGTACCCTAACCTTAGCAATTCTGCATACAGCTTCTGAGAGCCTTGATGCTCACCGCAATCACCATTGTGTACTTCATTAATCACCTCGACTTCTTGGGCACCCTGTAAGCATCGCAGGGTGCATCCCAAAAATCCCTTGTGAAATAACTCGCCTTCTGTCACAAAATACTTAACTGACTTGCACTTGATGGATCGTGTTGAGTTGCGGTCAGGTGGTAGAACCCCGTGGGATAAGTACTGGATGAAAGGCTAATGCCAGTCACCTTCGACATCAATGACAAGAGCTTCCGCATTGTCCAGTGCATACAAGCACTCGGGACAGTCCCTTTGGATATCTAGGCATCCTTGGCCATGGATGGCCAATAAAGGCCCATACGCTGGAGGCGACGGTATAGAGGGGGACCATCGAGGCTACAACACTTCTGATGCCCAAGCCGTAATTTGTGCTTTGCTTCTTCCGAGGCCAAATTCCTGGCTAGAGTGCCTCCAGGACATCGTCTATACAAGACATCTCCAACATAAAAAAGTCTATAAGAGTAGAGGCATAAGCAAGAGATGGCATCTTAAGTTGGTCGACGATCGGCCGCCTCCAATTGTCTGTAGTAATGTCCTTCGGGACTAGGTTCAATGCTGTGTATGGTTCCGTTCTCTTGATGATGGTTAGCATTCGCTGCTCACCATCAACCTCCATTTTTGACGCGATCGTGGCCAAGCTGTCCGCATGTCTGTTGTGGCACTTATTGTGATGTTCATACCGGATATGGCCAAGTCTTCCTTCCAAGTGTTGTACCAAGGCACGATAAGGTGCCAAGGTTGGTTCCTTGACTGCGAACTCTCTGTCAGCCTGCTTCATGATCAAGTTGGAGTCTCCTTTCACACACAAGGCCTTAGCCCCCATACTGACGGCAAGCATGAGGCCAATGACAAGTGCCTCGTACTCAGCTTCGTTGTTAGACACTGGGAATGCGAACTTGAAGGATAGGGAGGTGGTAACACCATCTGGATTCCAGAGGACTATACCGGCACCCCTTTGCCGGAGGGGTGTTCCATTGGGCCCGTTGCTAGTGGATGAACCGTCTAATTCAAGCGTCCACAATTCATGGATGTCGGTGATCAGGGTCGTCTCCTCCCCAGGCAATTGATCTGAGGTCGGTTCATATTGTTGGCGTGGGAAAAAGGCTAGGAGGTCTGCAAGTGCTTGGCTCCGCAGAGCTGTAGGATTCTTGATAGATAAGCCGAACTCGGCCAATAGCGACAACCAACGGGTGAGTCGACCAGATAGGGCGGGACGTGTAAGCATGTAGTGGAGTGGATCAGCTTTGGTGACGAGTGTGATCTGATGTGCCAAGAAGTAGTGTCTGAATTTCTGTGAGGCATAAACCAAAGCTAAGTAGTGCTTCTCGAGCTCGGAATAATTGGCTTCGGGCCCCCTGATTGACCGACTGAGATAATAAACAGGACGCTCCACCTTATCCACCTCTTGAGCAAGTAAAGCCCCTATGGACCTGGGTGTGGAGGTCAAGTATAGTAAGAGGAGCAGACCTCGTTGTGGTACTACCATGGTTTGCGGCGACATGAGTATAGACTTGATCTTGTCAAATGCTTGCTGTTGCGGCGCACGCCAACTCCATGGTGCACTCTTGCGTGTCAAGTGCTGAAAGGGTGTGATGAGTTCGGCCAAGGCAGGGATGAATCGACGGAGGTAAGAAACCTTACTGAGGAAGCTCTTCAACTATTTGGTGCTCGTAGGGGGGAGGGGCATCTCTTGGATGGAGGCGGCTTTAGAAGGGTCAACGTCGATGCCATGTTAACTGACCAAGAAGCTGAGGAATTTGCCGAGGAGACTCCAAAGGCACATTTCAGTGAATTCATTCGCATATTGTACTAGCGACAATGATCAAAGACTGCACGGAGGTCAGTGAGATGATCATTTCCCTTCTTAGACTTGATGATGAGATCGTCGACGTAGTCTTCCACTGTGCGGTGTATCATGTCATGGAATATGGCTGTCATAGCCCTTTGATAGGTAGCACCCGCATTCTTGAGGCCAAAGGGCATGACCTTCCAACAAAAGTTACCCATAGGAGTGTAGAAGGCTGTCTTGGCGCTATCGTCAGGGTTCATACGAATTTGATTATAACCTGCGAATCCGTCCATGAAAGATAAGGTTTCATGTCCGGCGGCGGCCTCCGTAAGCATGTCGATATTGGGTAGTGGAAACTAGTCTTTGGGGCACGCCTTGTTCAAGTCCTGAAAGTCAATACAAACGCGGACTTGGCCATTCTTCTTCTGTACAGGGACGACATTAGCCAGCCAAATTGGGTGAGTGATAGGTTCAATGAAGCCTGCCTGCAAAGGCGTTCAATCTCTTGTTTGATCTTCAACTTAAGCTCGGGGCAGAATGTCCACAGGTGTTGTCGGACAGGGTGTTGAGATGGTGTGTGACTAAGGCAGGATCCAATCCGGGCATCTCATTGTAACTCCATGCCAAGACATCGCGATATTCGCGCAGGAGGGAAACCAATTTCTCTCTTCGGCGGGGGGCGAGTTTTGTGCCAATGTAAGTGTGCCATGGTTCCTCGCCTGGATCGGCCAGGTTGATTTCTTCAAGATCTTTGGCTTATGGTCGAGGGCTGTCTTCATAGCAAGGTGGTGCTGCGCCGGGGTGAGGTCAGGATCTGGCAGGTAATGCTCGGCTGTGCAGTACCATTCAGTCTCCTCAAGTGGGTCGGGGTCGAAAGGGTCAGATGAGGGATTACCTGGAGCCCCCGCACACTGTCATAACTGGTAGATCACTTTACCGTCCTTGATGATGCGTTGGAAGGTTGGCTCAGGCTTGTGCTTCTTAGACTTGGGGGATGTAAGAGGGGAGTTGGCCTTGGCAACAGGTGGTATGACTGAGGTTGATGCTGCGTTCTTGCTACCCTTCTTTTGTTTTGGACTTGGGAGGTTTGTTGCCCCATAGCTCATCCCAATTTGGCAGCTTTGTAGAGTGGATGTGAGCAGCATTCTCACCATCCTCGGCAAGCTCGGTGAAAAAGGGGGCCTCGGCGAAGTATGATTCCGCGCACTCGAACGGGGCCTTCGTGGCTAGTATTGTACCTGCTACCTTGTGTCCCGCGAGACAGGCCACCAGTTTGACACACTGATGGTACATTGAGGGCACAGCCTTGTTGATGTGAATCCATGGTTGGCCGAGTAGGATGTGGAATGCCGGCTCGCTGTCCATCACAGGGAAGTGGTATCACGACGTACGGACCCGACCATAAGGTTCACAGTGATATGGCCCAAGGTTGAATGGTGACCGTTCCCAAAGCCTGAAATTTTGATTGGGTCTCGTATGATTTTCCGTGAGGGGATGCCAGCTAGTTGCAAGGTAACAAGGGGCATGATGTTGACCGAAGCTCCGCAGTCTACCAAGGCATGGCGAAAGCACGTGCCATTAACAGTACATTCCAAAAATAAGGGCCAGTTATGCTGTTCGACTGGTGGCTGGTCCTCATTCGAAAAAAGTAATGCGGAACAGGGGATGTGTCGCAGGTCGACTTGAGCTGCAAAGCACTCGGGGTCAAGGCCTGTGGTGACCTCAATTAGGCAGCTGGATAAGTAAGTTCTTGCGGCGGGGGAAAACCCCATTTCATAAAAAAAATCCTTTGATCTTTGTCATTTGGCCTACCGAGGACCGTGGTTGGGTAGCTGGATGCACACATGGTACGACCCTCAGGGTGGCCTCCCTAGAGGCTTCGGTGATGATAGGTTCAACATCGTCGGTGATGGCCATGAGTACTTGATGCTCTCTGTTGTTGTTGTTGTGTGGTGGATAAGGCTGTTGCCATACATCATTGTTCTTTCGGAGCTGCAGGTCGCCTGCCGCGACCTTCCTTGCAAAGATATCTCGCAGCCCATTACAGTTTTTGAGATGATGGCCGACGGCGCGGTGGTAAGGGTAGTAGTTAGGTTGGGCTTTGTCTGCTTCTGTGACATTGGCTTTCATCGGTGGCAGGTGGAAGTTATTGTCATTGTTTACCCATTTCGCCAAAAGCTCTTTCACCGTGTTCAAATCACATGGGTACTTGGGGGCAGGCTCCCGTTGCCTCCTTTTGTCGGGGCGTAGGTCCCCTTCTTGGAACTGACGCTTGTAGGGGTTGCGGTTGTTGGTACTAGTGTTGTTGTCATGGTTGTTGTGGGGTAGAGCTCCAGATGGTTCGGCCGTGGCCAATAGTGCATTCTGTGGACGGGGCTTCCATGGCTTAACTGGGCCAACTGACTCATAAGTGCGGCGAGCGGCTTCCTTGAGGTGTCCTCATGACCTTAACTGTAGGTTCTCAATGTGTACCCGATATACATCGCTCACGTTCTTGATGCATATGGGTACTGGGATCTCGTCCTTGCTGAAGTCCGTGCACTCGAGGCATTTAAGATGGAAACGGTGCACGTACTTGTTTAAGTCCTCCCCTTGATTCTGGCAGATGCCGGCAATGTCAACTATAGTAACGCGTTCAGCGTCGTTATGGAATTTATCTAGGAATAGCCGAACCATGTCGTTCCATGCATGGACAGTCCCCGCAGGGATCTGGTGATACCAAGTATAAGCCAAGCCTGTAAGGGACTTGTTGAATTCCCTCAACTTCAAGCTGTCTCCCGGACCATACTGCTCCAATGAGCTTACAAATCTCGTCAAGTGCTCACGGGCGTTGCCCTCGTGTCCGTTGAAGAGCACAAAGGTGGGCTGCTTATACTTTGGGGGGTAGGGTGTGATGGCAATGTCGTTGGCGTAGGGGGCATGGCTAGTCAGGTTGGTAGAGGAGTCAAGTGTGGAGCTTTGCTATGAGCAATGCATGAATGCTTCCAGGTCCGAACCGATGACATAGTTAGGAGGGGGGGTCTTTATGGACGGTCAAAGGGTGGTGGCTGGCTGGGATGCCACGGCCTCCCGAGCCCCCAGACGGAACAAGTTGGTGGGCAGGTGCAACAGATGGTTGATATATGATAGGAGCTGGTAGTGGCAATTATATATGGGCATGGGTGGGTGGGTGAGGCATATCCACCACTTGACCGGTTGTTTGGTGTTGTTCAGCTGGTTAAGGGTTAGGCTTCATCTCAATAGAGTCGTGGGTTTCAGATAAGCTTCGTATCGGCATGGGCTGGGGGGCCATGACAGGGTGAATCTGTTGCAGTACGAGACCAAGGT
The DNA here is from genome assembly GCA_033070095.1 of Escallonia herrerae. NCBI lineage: Eukaryota > Viridiplantae > Streptophyta > Magnoliopsida > Escalloniales > Escalloniaceae > Escallonia > Escallonia herrerae. Next base: position 1,381 of record JAVXUP010002110.1, on the reverse strand, counting down.
CTGCTTGAGGTCTTCGTGATGGCCTGACAGGATGCAGCACATCAGCTGCAGGAGGCAAAGATGTCGCAAGTCCTACAGCCAAAGGTCTAGATGATTGTGGCAGCGATGGTCCGAACACTGGGGCCTGAGCGACGTCAAGAGCCAACATAGGTCCGGAAGGTTGGACTGGTGCAAGGGTTTGTTAGGGGGCCATCGCCTGCATGGATTTTTGCATTTCCATGATGACTGTCATAAGAGTAGTTTGCGAGTCCTGTAGGTTGGCTATAGCGGGCATGAACTGTTGGATGGCCGCACTGACTGCAACTTGTATGTTAGGTGCGACAACTAGTGGCTGGTCTTGGAGACGCATGGCATTAGTCCCTTCTTGTTCACTGAGGTGATCCTCCTCTTACGCGGTGCGGATGAGGCCTTGGCTGGTAGCCCTCATAACTCTTCATCGTGGAGGCATGGTGCCTAAGTATGGAAGATAGGCAAACTGCAATACGATGCTTACCTCCCCAGCGGAGTCGCCAAAATGATGCCAAGGAAAGTGGGTTCGTGTCTATGTGGAGGTGCCACAAAGGCTGCAGTCCGAGTCAGCTTCCAAGTGTACAAAATGAAAGACATCAAGGGCGGAGTAAGGGCTGAGAGCAAGGCTTCCCAAATAGGCCTTGAGGAGTGGCAGTGCTGCGGAGACAAGGCCGAGACGAACAGGGCCGGTAGTTAACAGTCCAAGTCAAGGTCCGAGTCGGGGTCCAATGTTACGGTCCAAAGTTATGTTTCTCTCACTAGAATCCAAGAGCTCCCAAATTCTAGAGTGAGAAAGTGATTTTGTAAGAATGAGCCCAAAAGTCCTTTTTTGAGTCATAAAGTTCACTATTTATAGGAAACAGTGTGCTTATGTCATAAAGTGCCACATGTCATCCCCTGGGAGTGACACGTCACCAGGGGTCCCAAAATACCGGTTCTCCGTTGGACTGTCGGTTCCTAAATTTGCGTTGCCTGCCCCACACAGCGTCCCTCTACCTGTCTGAAAAGACTGACCACACCGCGATAGCATGATCAGAGTAAGCCCGTTGCCCCAGCCACTGATCCAAGTCCTTACTGAATCCCACAGGCCTGGCAGCGGTGGGGAAGACCCGACGCCCAGTGGCCAGGTGGACTAGGCGCGATGCTCTCCGAAGACCTGTTCCCGTCTCGGAGTGACCCGGGGGTCATAGTCCCTAGGGGTGCCAACGCGAGCCCCCAGTGTCGGAGCACGTAGGCCAGTCACGCAGGCACCCTGACAGAAATAGTGTCTCGGAGAAGTCGCCAATCTCACTGCAAAGCGTCCTTGTACCGAGCACTACAAACGGAGCCCCCCGTGATTGTGATGGCAATGGCTTTGTGGTAACGAGCCCAT